>JAECMU010242315.1:0-10291 GCA_016106625.1 Dracogyra subfuscus | reverse complement strand
ACATTTCACTGCCATTGTCTTTGACAGGAAAAACAAACATAACAAAAAAACCCAGTGACTAGCATATTCAGATGTTATAATATTATGTAGTAAGGACAGGAATTGTTGTGCAACATTTTAAAAATTAATATTGTTGAGTTATTTCTCTTTGTTCCGCTCTTATTATAATTACCTGTTATTTTGTCTTGTAAATAACTTTGTAATATAGAACTTGAATTTGATTGTTATATACCATATCAGGGCCTTGTACAAAATCGTTTTGTCATCACGTTTGTTACCAACAACAGGTGTTTAATAAAATATTGTATAATACACCCTTATGTTTGTCATTTATTAGTGTGATATAGTGCACGTTATGATTTGTGAATAGATTATGTCATATTACTTTAACACTATATTGTTTTCTAAAACGATGTACATCATGGCTTTCACAGACAAGATCACATTACATTCGAACAGCCAGTGCACCACGACTGGTATATCAAAGGCCGTGGTATTTGTTATCCTGTCTTTGGGATGACGTGTATAAAAGGTGCCTTGCTAGTAATCGAAAAGAGTATCCCATGAAGTGGCGGCAGCTTTTCTCTCTCAATATCTGTGTGGTCCTTAACCGTATGTCCGACGCCATATAACTGTATATAAAATGTGTTGAGTGCGTCGTTAAATAAAACATTTCCTTACATTCGAATGTTTAGTTTATGAGACTTCGGTTAAGTTACTTTGTACGGGAAACTTAGATGGGTGTGGTGGTCTTACATGATAAATAGGACCGTCGTGTATGTAGTCTTTTCTCATTAGCCGAGGCTAATATACACGGTCCCCGTTTACATAGCCATTTATATGCTAAATGTCATAAAGATGGCCCGGTCCAGTGAAATTCATCATAATAATGCAATATTTATCTCTTGATGTGAACAGTTGGCGACTGGACCTGAGCGCAAAGCAGACCAAGACGAATTGCGTTATAGGGTGAATACAAAGAAAGGTTTTCGGCAGTGCCGATCAAAAAAGGAGAAGCGATCAGAACGGTTAAAAAGGCGTTACCTATTATAATACATTTACATACAGTATTAGACAAGTGTCTGGATCTACAAGGCGCTAGTTGATACGGGGACCCAATGGGCCCAGCACATTCTTTGTGGTTAATCCATTAATTTGAAGGCCCGGGACGTAGGCCAGTGGTAAAGCGCTCGCCTGATGCGTCGTCGGTCTGGGATCGATCTCTATCGGTAGGCCGATTGAGCTATTTCTCGTTACAGCCAGAGCACCACGACTGGTATAACAAATGTGGGGCATGTGCTATCCTGTCTGTGGGATGATGCATGCGTGTTTTTTCTCAAAGACTGTCAAAATTACTAAAGGTTGGATATCCAATAGATGATGATTAATAAATAAATGTGCTATGGTTGTGTCGTTTAACAAGACAAACACAATTTGAGTTCTTATAATAAGTGACCAGACGACTCGTTTTTGTCAACGCCACCCAACTACCTTGCCTATATGTGACGGATCACCTATTAATAAACACAATATCTACTGGATTCATTGAATCTGTGCAGAGAATATTTATGAAGATAACTAAGTGAAACACGATTTTACTTCAGCAGCTCTCTTCAAATGATAGCGGGATCTAACCCAGTCGGTGGAGCTTTGGCCACAGAATTGAACATCCTCAGTGGACTCCTTCTCTGTCGCGACCTGTAACCCACGATTGGCATATCAAAGGCCGTGGTATGTGCTGTCGTGTCTGTGAAAAAACGCATTTAAAGTATTCATTGCTAAAGATGTCACAATTACTAAATGTTTGACATCCAATAACAATGATGAAAATAAATCAATTTGTTCTAGTGGTAAAATAACACAAAAACAAACTTTTCAAAAGCGTACACAAGGCTGTATTTGAATGTACGTAAAACTGACGTCTGCAGTGCACGTGTACTTTGATTATTTAAAAACTGCAATTACCTTCCTTCCTGGCTTACCATTCTTCGAGTTATGTTGTATATAATAAAGAAACACACATTTTTAACGTATAGACATACTGAGTGTCTTTCTGGCAAACTGTTTAGTTTAGTACTATATACCGGCCTCGGTAGCGCAGTGGTTAAGCCATCGAATTACGGGCTAGTAGGTACACGGTTCGCAGCCCCGTACCGGCTACAACCCAGACATAATTCTTAAGGGCACAGTGAGTAGGTGTTAGGCCAATACACCCTCTTGTTTCTCACTATAAACACTAACCAACTAACCTACTGTTTCCCTGGACAGACAGCCCAGATACCTGATATGTGTGTCCAGAACAGCGTGCTTGAACCTTAATTGGATATAAGAACGAAAATAAGTTGAAATGAAGTTGTAGTATATTTCTCAACATACAGAGTCGCGTCCTGTACCTCGCAAAGAATCACGGTACCCCAAACAGCAACCCCGAGTACCAATACTATAGTTAATATTATATTAAAGAGTACTCGTTATTACATAACATAACTATAGCACTCTTGGAATTGTTGGTTGAGCGTACCTCTGCATAAAACCACTTGGCGACTGCCGTTAAAATTACAGACTCAAGTTAAAACCCATGAAAATAGACATTAAGTTTGGTTAACATGCAAACTGTAAGACATCTGGATAAAATAACAATATAGTGAAACAAGAGATTGTGATGTTGAAATGAGGAAATACCTTTAAAAATCTGTGTCCTGTCATAGAGGTAGTACTAAACCAAATAACTTCCGGCTGGGTCAAAGTTCCTTTTGACAGAGAAGTGAACACAAGAAATCCTGTGATTGGTAATAAATGGGAGTTGTAAACAAAATTAGTTTCATCTGGACACAAACTGTATGCAATTTTATGCAATTTTATTTCATTTAGTACTCGCATTTTGTGCGGAACTAGGGTAGTCATAGACGCTACCCATTATCTCAGAAATGAGCAGCTTGACCCCAGGTTTTTTCCTGATTCTCTTTAAGGGTGAGGGGCAGTAGTATTTATATCCATGGCGTTTATGTGGATCGATACGCTGCAGGTAGGAGTTTTAGCCACGTATGTTACTATTGTCATCTATGGAATTTGATTTGGTAGTATACACCCTATAAGCATTACAAACACCAGGATGACCACAAACATTCTTCGGATGTATTGAACTGGATATTCTAAACAATAATCTACAAGTAACGTCTGATATGAAATATTAAAAACTGCTTTTATAATGAAACATACGCCACAGTGTTTAAAAACACTTTAATAGTTTAAAGGGACATACCCTAGTTTCAGTTCATGACAATTAACAAAAGTTTAGTTTAATTTACAAACCTGTAACACATTTTTATAAAGATACAATTGAGTGAAACATGAGTCTTTGACTTTGAAATGGTGAAATACCCTCTAAAATAGAATAAAACTCGACTACATAACTGTTACTTCTCAGAGGCACGTGCCTTTTAAAAAATATGAGAAATGCATTTTGTGATATTAAAAAACATCAGGATGACCAAAAACACTTCGAATGTATGGAAATGGATACTGTAAACAATAATATTTAAGTAAAGTATGATTTCAGTTATCAAAAAAGCGCCTCTAATAGTCAAAACTATGTCTTAGTGTTTAAAAACTAGGGTATGTCCCTTTAATAGTAGAGAAGGAAGGACGGAGGGAGGGAAGGAAGGAAATGTTTTATTTAACAACGCACTCAACACCTTTTATGTATGGTTATATAGCGTCTGGCATGTGGTTAAGCACCACACAGATAAGTGGATACCCGCTGTTGCCACTTTAAGGGTTATGGTCTCACTACAAAGATGTTATCTGTCATTGAAACCCATGTTAAATTGCCCAACTTCAAATGGGATTGCCAATAGAACGGATTCTCGTCGGCAGTAACAACATACACCACTGCAAACTTACATTATGCAAGCATTTATTTTCACTCCAAAATTGCCAACATTTTTGCTATATGACCGCATCTGCCTATAGTACCGGTTCGAACAGGTGGTTCATTAACCGATTCACCCCGGCTGTCTCTTGCGCTATACACCCATTTCCCAAAAGGTCAATGCACTTACCATTAAACATATATACTGTTTTAATTCTTCATCATTTCCTGGAAGTGAATAATTATTATGTGAACCATAACATGTGTCACAATTAGGAACTATAGTGGACCGTGATCAATGAACTCTCACCAGGAAGTAAACTATGTAGTGAGACATACTATTTTCGATTAGCCAGGGAACTTTTATATGCACCATTCCACAGACAGGATAACACACACCACGGCCTTTGATATACCATTTTTGGTGCACTGAAGCGAGAAATAGCCCAATGGGCCCACGAACGGGGATCGACCCAGACCGGCCGCGCATCAATCGACCGCTTTACAACTGAGCTACGTCTCTTGTGCAAGAGATTGCAAGTTTAAATACTATACACAGTTTATATCAATATCTTTTTGTCGGGACATCCAGGCGCTTAGATGGATTAAATTCCCATGTTAACACTTGTCTTTTAAACTTCAACTTAATAATATAAACACAGAGTTGTTTCTAACTCGAAGATCTATGATCTTTTCAACTCTTAGATGACGTGTGCTCAGATTTATTTTCAAACAGATCTTGGTGCGTGGATCGATACTCTTTAATGGTGGCACAGAAGAAGCCGCCAGACTGCGCATAACCAATTGTTCTGCGACACACCGCAGACTAATGGGGAAATCTCACACAGCCGTGACCCAGTCGACAGATTAAACTGTCGAAGATATTATACAGTGAGTACACGACGTCTCTGTTTGCCGGAAGTCAGTACACATTAAAGTTTGTTTCCCTCTTCCTACAAACAAACATGATTTAGTCTGAGACGGGAGGGAGTATATGAGGGAGCAGGGGACGAGCGTACGAAACCGGCCTCGGTGGCCTAGCGGTTAAGTCGCCGGAAAACATGCTGGTAGGTACTGGGTTCGCAGCCCGGTACCGGCTCCCACCCAGAGCGAGTTTTTAAGGACTCATTGGGTAGGTGTATGGCCGCTACACCCTCTTTTCTCTTTCACTAACAATAACAACTAACCCACTAATTTCTATTCTGTCCTGGACAGACAGCTCAGATAGCTGAGGTGTGTGCCCAAGACAGGCGTGCGCTATAACAGCTTGCTCTGAATGTGCACGTTAAACAATATTGAAAATGAAAAAAAAATGAAAGCGTACGAAACCGGAGACTTGTGCTGTAGAAAATCCTCAAATGCGGACAAAATGATTTAAATATTTCCAAATGAATGGTAGAAAACTATCCTGAGGTGCGATGGCTAGAAGGATCGATCGCCCTCAAAGGGTTTATCTTCTTCAGGGTAACACATTGACTAAATCTGGCAGGGGTACCCACATTGGAATGGGCTGGAATTGCAACAAAGAAAAGAAAGAAGGAAAGAAATGTTTTATTTAACGACTCACTCAACACATTTTATTGATGGTTATATGGTGTCGGACGTGTTTAAGGACCACACAGTTATTGAGAGAGGAAACCCTCTGTTGCCACTTCATGGGCTACTCTTTTCGATTAGTAGCAAGGGATCGTTTATACGCACCATCCCACAGACAGGGTAATACATACCATGGTGTTTGATATACCAGTCTTGGTGCACTGGCTGAGGCGAGAAATAGCCCAAATGGGCCCACCGACAAGGATCGATCCCACACTGACCGCGCATCGAGTGAACGTGGTACCAATGTTCCACCCCTGCCATAAAGAAGTCTTCAACATTTCAACTTATTTTCGTGTTTATATCCAATTAAGGTTCAAGCACGCTGTCTTGGGCACACGCCTCAGATATCTGGGCTGTCCGTCCAGGACAGAGGGTTAGTTGCTAATTTTTAGTTGTTAGTTATTGAGAACATTATGTAGTCGCCTTACACCTATCCATTGAGTCGTTAAAACTCGCTCTGAGTAGGAGCCGGTACCGGGCTGCGAGCCCTGTACCTACCAGCCTTATATCCGATAGCCTAACCACGACACCACCGAGGCCGGTTTAACTAAATGCTCTCTCATGTCAACTTCACAGTCGAACAGCTACCACTTCACAGCTGTCTGTCATGAAATAATCACAGTCAAACAGAAAACTACTTGCGCGGATATGTTTCCGGATGGCAAGGTTACTGTGATCTGTGACCAACAACAAAGACAATTAAATACATAAATTCAAACTGAGCGTATTTGTACCACAAGCCATTGCCAATGCTGCAAGCCTTCAAGAGACGCACCGCACCGTACTTGGTACCAAAGTATTGATAAAACAGAATCATAAACGCAGTCACACAGCGCGGTCCTGGACTATAGCAGCAAGCAAAGATCCGGAATCAATCACACAGACAGTAATAACGGGGGATATGTTTATGGATTATAGATAAAACGTGAACGGGTTACAAATAAAATCGCTCGGTACGGACTTTGGGAACAATCCATTATAACTTTGGTAAACCACTGCCTATATGTTTACTAAGGGAATTACCTCGGCACATTATATACCACGACAATATATATGGTGTTTAAAATATGGCAATTTCGACAATCTCACAACCATACAGTTAAAAAAATTGTTTTGCTTAACAACACCTCCAGAACACATTAATTTATTATTAAAGGCATACTGTCACGTATTTAAGGATCTTATTTCTCTAATAATAGATAATAAATAAAAATTACATTAATTGTTGGAAACCAAATCTAGCTATCACATTACCGTAACTGAACCATTATGTAGTGAAATCCATGTCATCGCTCTCGGCAATTTTAGTTTATGAATTATGGATCATTGATATACATTGTAATTCAATTATGTTTTCATAATGTCATTAATAAATGAACTATGGAGGTTATGGAGATGGTTGAATAAAGTATATTTAGGGTCAAATCAAATTATATTTGTTCAGGTAATATTTTGTTAGACCATTAAATAGATTGGTCTGTGACAATATGCCTTTAATCATCGGGTATTGGATAGCCAACATTTGGTATTTTTTGACACATTGTGTTAGAGGAGACCCGCTACATTTGTCCTTTAGAAACAAGGGATCCCTTATATACACTTTCTTTCAGACAGGACAAAGCATACCAAGGCCTTTGATAAACCAGTCGTGGAGCAATGGCTGGGACGGGTAAAGCAATTAGAGAACGGTTCGATCCTACCAAGTAAGCACCTCAAGCGAGCGCTCTGTGGAATAAACTAACGTTTTATAAACACAGGCAATACAGTTAATTGATCTGCATTATTTCTGTCTATGAATCTTACTCCATTTGTATTTGTACGACTCTGATGGCAATATACAGTAGAACCAGAAGAAGAAGGAAATGCTTGATTTAACGACGCACTCGACACATTTTATTTACGGTTATATGGCGTCGGACATAATATGGTTAAGGACCACACAGATATTGAGAGAGGAAACCCACTGTCGCCACTTCATTGGGTATTCTTTTCGATTAGAATCCGATTCTCAAGAAAGGCTCTAACTCAGAGTGGTATGTGATATCCTGTCTGTGGGATGTCCGATGGTGCACGTAAAAGATCATTTGCTACTAACAGAAAAAAGGTTTTCCAGATGGTTTATCTTCTGGACGTTTCGTCCACAGACGATTCGTCCACCGTACAATTCGTCCACGTACAATTCGTCCACCCACCTCAGACAATTCGTCCACTGGATTACAACATTTAGTCCAATAAATTTAAAATGTTATTTCTTAGACATTAAAATGGTCAATTATTTTCGTTTTGTGGTAAACTACTTGTATATGAAACAAACTAAATTTTAGTGGCGCTATCAACTTGTAATTGTCTGTCTGTGTCCATTATAGTACTTCATTGGTATGTTGTTATTCAAATTGCTCTTCAATTACACCTATAATTCTGCCATATTATTTAGAAAATAAAGCTACTCGCTCAACTACAATTTCGTCATTTATGTAAAAAATACCATAACGTGACGTCATTTCAGGTAACCAACCAATAAACAAGATATTATGTCCATTCCGCAACCAGGTTCCAGCTAATTTCTAATTTTAACTATAAAGATTATAGTGGACGAATTGTACAGGCACAATTTTTGGTTGTGGACGAATCGTCTGAGTTCAACAGTGGACGAATTTTTAGTGGACGTTTCGTCCAGAGGGCGAATCATCTGAATCCCGTAAAAACAGATCTAGCGGGTTTCCTCTCTAAGACTATGTCAAAATTACCAAATATGTGACGTCGTTGATTAATAAATCAATGTCATCTAATTGTGTCGTTAAACAAAACAAACTTGTTGGGCTAATTTTAAAAAAAGCTCTTAGTTCATTTTGTTGCATACTGTTTGCAACGATGTTGTTGTTGTTTTTTACCTTTATATTTCAATGAAAACAAAAAACCCACCCAACCACTAATCTGACTTGAAAGACCCTCATTTAGTGTTAAACGACTCCACATTTTCCCCACAAGCGCAAAATCGAAGACATATAATACAGAGCTGTAAATTACAGATTGGAGAAGACTTGTAAACGCCACTTTGAATCTCTTTGTTCTTTTGACTGGAATGTCGCACTGCACGCGATGTGTAGGTTACTCTAAACTGTGCTAGCACATGCAGACAAATGTAGGGCAGAAATTGGCGATAAACCTAGGATTTGTTGAAAGTAATCACTCATTTACATTTTGTACCACAGCTAAATGAAGGAGGGAAAAAAGACACTTTAGGAAAACAAAAACCATTACACACAGTTGAGAATTGTTTTGTTTAAAGACACAGGCTTGCAAGCGGGCCCTTATTTTCCTAATTTTCCTTATTTTTTGACAGCAGCCCTAATATTCCTTATTAAAGCTTCAAAATCCTAAAAAAAGCCCTACTATTTTGATGAAATCCTAAATTTTAAATTTTTTATTTTATTTTGATAAATGCAACATAAAATAAGTGTTGGAATTAATTAAATCTAGCCTTAGTATACTTTCAGATAATGAATATGTCGAATTAAAGCTGCATTGTCTGATTTCAATCGTATACAGTCAAGTTATATTGTCTGAACCAAAATATTACTCTCCTACCTTTAATTACCGTTACATTTCCCCACACACGTTGTTAAAAAAAACATTACAGTGACACAGCTTTCACATATGAAAATATAATGATGTCTTTAGTATCGACTTTTCTGAGATTGCATAGGGAAAAATACATGCAATTTTTAGCCGGCTGCCATTTTGCTTTTTTTATGGAATATTCTTCCAGAGGGGTGAAAGCCTCCAAAGTATGTTGCATAATAATATAAAATCAATGATCTTTAGTGGTATATTTAAACAAACAAATAATAATATAAAAAATTAATATGACGTCATCACGTTTGCTTTTATATAATAACATGATACGATGTTGCTAGATTAAGTCATATCCTTTCACCCCTCTTGAAGAATATTCCATAAAAAGTAAAAATGCAGTCGGCACAAAATTACATGCTTTTTACCCTATGCGAAGTCGATGTTGGTGACATAGTTATCATCTAGTATTATATGTGGAATCTGTGTCATTGCAATGGTTTTTCCTTGATTTCTGTCTGGACAAAATGTGAGTAACATCTACCCAAAAATAAAGGTAGGAGAGCAATTTTTGGCAGTTGTTAACATTTTGGTTCGGACAGTAAGTTCAAACACAAGCATAACTGCACTTTTAATTCGCTCGCGAGTTGTCGTCATTAACGCATATCGTCAAATACTTACTAGCCAGTTAGAACAATGTTCGCCATTTTGTAATACTGTACGGATTCTAGCAGTCACTTCCTCGCAGCCAATTACGTTAGCAGCAGACACGCATAGCGACGTTTTAAACCCTGGACTCGTACGCTTTTTATGATGCGTGTTGTGGTGTAATTTATACGAAACTAGTCGAGCATCCTATATTTCCGTAGTACAGAAGGATTTTTAAAGTGATACTTCAGATATTATAAAAGTGCTTAATAAAATGGTTAAGTTGTATTTATACGGATATTAGTAACAATAAGACTGTGAAAATTTGTCTTGGTTGTTATTTTGTTTTTGTGTTGTTTAATAATTATGAAGATTAAAACTCTAAACATTTTCAGTTGTAGTCAATAATAAAAATTAGCACACCAGTGTGTTTAAAAGTGTGAAATACAGGTAGTAATCGAAAGGCATACAAGTCCGATGTTTATAACGTCGACATGGAGTGGTGAACTTGGCTGCTATTGTAATTGTCTGCTAGGAATTGACTGCTCTGTTTTTGTAATGCAACAATAGCCGAACCGTACTATTTTTAGCCCAGTGGGG
>JAECMU010242172.1:0-10536 GCA_016106625.1 Dracogyra subfuscus | reverse complement strand
GACACTGTCTGCAGGTTTGAAGACGTCTTCGCTCCCAACAGAAATGTTGTCTTTGTCATGTTTCGGATGATGATGCTTCGATTCCACAACCGATTTGCCTTCATCATCATCAAAACTCACAATGTGTGCCATCTTTTTCTTCTTCTTCTTTTCTTTTTTCTTTATATTTTCAACTTCGACTTCATCTTAAAGACAAAACCAGAATAAAAAATGTACATTTAAAGAAAGAACGAAATGTTTTATTGAATGATGTACACTCAACACAAGTTATATGGTTTTAAAGGGATAAACACTAGTTTCAACTTGTGAAAATTAACACTAAGTTTAGTTAATCAACAAACCTGTAACACATGTGGATAAAGTTACAACCGAGTGAAACATGAGTCTGTGACTTTTAAATGGTAAAATACCCTCTGAAATAGACTAAAACTCGACTCCATAACTGTTACTTCTCAGAGGCACATGTGTTGTTAAAAATATGAGATGTGCATTTTGTGATATTAAAAACACCAGGATGACCAAAAACACTTTGAATGTACGGACATGGATAATCTAAACAATACAATCTAAGTAAAGTATGATTTCAGCTATCAAAAACAGCTCTAATAGTAAAACAATAGGGTATGTCCCTTTAACATATACAAATAATGAAAGGAAAAACATGCTGCAGCTAAGCCATGTGCTAGTCTTTTTAATTAGCAACAAGTGATATTTTATATGCACCACCACACATATATACATACACAACCTTTTTTCTCTCAAAGTTTTGGTGCACTGGCCACTGTTCATTTTAATCAATAAAATATAATTTGAAATTCTATGAAGCAGGTGTTATACTCTTAAAGTACGTCATTTATTCTGTTTTATTAACAAATTTCCTTTTTTAACTCCACATAAAAATAGAGCTTTTGGGGTTATGTCCAATTAAGTTGGGTTTTTTCTTGTTCTTTTCTAAGTTGGATTAAAGTGAAATCAGTCAAAGAAGACACCGTTTGTGGGAGCTGGAAGAAGGAATAAATAAATTCATTTACATTTCGTTTCCTGCTTATATCCAACCAAAAAAAAGAAAGAAAGAAATGTTTTATTTAACGATTTATGGTTTTATGGCATCAGACATATGGTTAAGGACTACACAGATATTGAGAGATGAAACCCGCTACATGGGCTACTCTTTCCGATTAGTAGCAAGGGATCTTGTATATGCACCATCCCACAGACAGGATAGCACATAGCACGGCCTTTGATATACCAGTCGTGGTGCAATGGCTGTGACGAGAAATAGCCCAATGGGCCCACCAACGGGGATCGATCCCAGACCGGCCCTGCATCGAGTAAGCGCTGTACCACTGAGCTACATTGTACATCCCATCCCCTATATTCAACCAAGGTTCAAGCATGCTGCCCTGGGCACACACCATATCTATCTGGGTTGTCTGTTTTGTTAGTTATTAGTGGTAAGTGAGAGAGAAGTCGATGTGGTGGCCATTCACCTACCCACCGAGTCACAAAAATCTGCTCTCAGTGGGAGCCAGTACCGGGCTGCAAACTCAACAGCTATCCTGTCTGTGGGATGGTGCATATAAAAGACCCTTGCAACTAATGAAAAGAAATGCAGCGGGTTTCCTCTCTAAGACTATATGTTAAATAACCAAATGTCTGACATCCAACAGCTCTAGTGTTGTTGTTAAACAAAAACAAAACCTTAAGTTTGATGGCTTAACCACTACAACACCGAGTCTGATGGTATAAACTAAATACAACTTACTACTGTGCAAAGTTTCCGCCGCTATCACAGGGCGGGGTTCTTCGTCCAGGTTACAGATGAGGTGAGGTGCAGTGCTGCTGATGTGTACGCTGTTTTGAGCAAGTGACTTGTTAAATTCCTGCCGGTCTATGATGATGGCAAACAGAATAGACCCAAGACCTGCATGTGGCAAAATGGTTAACTGTTACTACGATTACACTAATGTTTATAGATCTGCACACAGAATTCATGTCTCTCCCTCTGATCTACTTCTTTTGTTACCTCTTTCTCTTTAATCTGCTGTCAATTTTGTATCATACCTGATTACTTTATGAGCAATGGGCAACCAAATGAAGTTTTACGTGCTCATATACCACTGGGCAGTGTTTTTGGGTATGGCACTATGGAATTGAATGCAACTACAGTCAATGGGGTATAGGGAGCCTCCCTCAGAATAAAAATGGGTTACGTTTAGGGTTAGGGTTAAGAAAATCATATAGTAATGATAAAGAGTAATTGATTTTGTGAAAAAGTTAATTTAAAATCAAACAATTTGGGTATGGCACCATACCTGTTTTACCCTCTGGCAGAAACCCTGCTGAGTTTTCGACCATGCTTATTACTTTATGTTCAGTTATCCACAGCTGTTGTTACTATTACTATCTGATAAAGGGACGTTCCTGAGTTTGTGGCAATATTTTAAGATGTTATCGACAAATAAACTATTTCTACGATTAAACTTGAAAATTAAATATAGTTTCTTGTTTAGAATATTAGTGGCTCTATATTAAACGTGTTTGTGATTGTTCTAATATTTGTACTAAGTTAAAAAAAAATATATTTCCTCCAAAAAAAATGTTCGTACGTACAAAATTATTTGAAGATGAAATCCAGTTTGGGCTTCTTATAAATATTAAGACAACCAGAAACACATTAAATATACAGACATTGATATTCTAAACAAGAAAATATATTTATTATGCAAGTTTAATCGTAGAAATATTTTATTAGACGGAAATATCTTACAATGCTGCAAACTCGGGAATGTCCCTTTAATATATATGTACCGGTATATGCTACTATTGACCGTCATCTTTGTTTAGATGAATGCATCTGTTCTAAATTTGTGGGGAAATGTCCTAATATAGGCATGTGCCTGTCAATCAATCCCAACCACCATGAAAAAGATGGAATAAATATTGTATAAAACAAATGAAACCTCAACCAAAAGGACTGCATGGAATGTCATAGATACATGCATAGTTTGAACAAACAGCAAAGATAAAGATCTGTAAATGTTGCATGAATGATAAACCCTAAATTGGCCATTTCCACCTTTTCTAAACATTTTATTTTACAACTGACACAATTATTACATTAAACATGTTCATCACTTCATACAGTGATAATCGTTTAATGTTGAAAAAAACTTTGCATTAGCTAATCATGTTTCTATAATTTATTTTCATTGATTACTAGTGTCATACCAACCAACTATCACAGACAGCATAAAGATGCCTAATGCAAACTATACTGGAAAGTTTCAGTTCACATTTTTCTAGCAATGGCAAGAACCAAAGTCCTGTTGCTTTCCACCACTATAATTGTTGACATTAGTAACAAAATAAACATTACTCACCAGCGGCCATCATGGGCAACATACTGCTTCTCTCTTGGTCCCGAATAAATGCCCAGTCTTCATAATAGTGACTAAAATACACAAAACATTGGTTATCATATAATATAAATAATTAACATGCAACTTTATCATGCAATATTTACAGGTGAACCATTGTTCTCACTGCTTGTCAATTATACACCTTTTAAATTCACATGAAAAGACAATCAGTTAAAAAAACTTACATGAGGAACCATTTTATTCTAAAACAAAAGTTGCAAACTTACGGATTACTGGAAGTTTATTCATATATTATAATAATAATCCATGGATTCCAAACATTTTGCAGACTGAATTTTGAACACTTGATGAGTAATACATTGAAAGTAAAATTGATATATATTTTTTTTTTTTTGGTTTAACGACGCACTCAACACATTAAATTACGGTTATATCGGTGTCGGACATGTGGTTATGTCGAGAGAAAAACCCAGTGGTTAGCTGACAGGGATCGATCCTAGACCGACCGCGCATCAGGCGGGCACTGTACCACTGGGCTATGCTGCCCGCTTGAAAGTAAAATTGAAGAATAATACCTTATTGCAATATGAGTTTATTTTAAAGGGACATTACTGACTTTGCTGCAATATTTTAAGATGTTATCGGCTAATAAAATATTTCTATGATTAAACTTACATATTAAATATATTTTTTTGTTTAGAATATTACTGGTTCTATATTAAACGTTTTTCTGATCGTTGTAATATTTCCTAAAAAATATTTTTAACGAAATTATTTGAAGACGAAATCCAGTTTGGGCTTCTTACAAATATTAAAGACGACCAGAAACACATTGAATATACAGACAGTGATATTCTGAAGAAGAAAATATATTTAATATGAAAATTTAATCGTATAAATATTTTATTAGTCAGAAATATCTTACAATGCAACAAACTCGGGAATGTCCCTTTAAATACATTACAGGAAACATTTTGTTCAGTATTGTGTTGTGATTTGTTATACAAATTCAGAAATCGCTACACAATTTTAAAACAGTTACTGTAACAGTAGTTGCTAATCAATTTTCAATTGATTAGAAATGTCACTAAACAAAATTTTGAAAAACAGGTCCCCTGCATTAGAGTATAGTACAAAACTGTAATATTAGTTTGTTGGGGGAGGTAACTCAGTGTTTATGCATGTAACGGTAAAATTGGTTACCTAGATAAAAAACTTGTTACCCATTAAGATTTTGTAATATTGCCCACTTAGTGTTTAATAGTTCATTATCTTTCAAAATAGGAGACTGTTTTACTTTTAGAAAAGAAAGAAAGAAATGCTTTATTTAATGACACACGAAACACATTTTATTTAGTATTATATGGCGTCAAACATATGGTTAAGGACCACACAGATTTTGAGAGGAAACCCACTGTCGCCATTTCATGGGTTACTCTTTTTAGATTAGCAGCAAGGGATCTTTTATTTGTGCTTCTTACAGGCAGGATAGCAAAAACCATGGCCTTTGGTGAACCAGTTATGGATCACTAGTCGGTGCAAGTGGTTTCATTCATTTGTTTGTTCATTCATTACATAGACAAAATATTCTGAAAGTATGAGGACCAATAAAGTTGTGACTAGAGGTATAAAAAGCTGATTAAATCACCGGAGAATATCTTCGTTGTCAATCATCATGTGCATGTAGCGTTCGAGGGAGTGTTCGTTGAACGCGGCTCTCAGCCAGGCACGGCCACGACCCATATCCGTGTTGACAAGCTTCAGGTTCTGAAACCTCTGTACGTCGTGATGGGTCAGGTGCTCCTTTACACACTGCCAGAAAACTAAATTAGAAAATAATATATATATCAATTTATATTCTCATCAGAGATTCCTATAAGTAATTGTGTCAAATTGTCATTAAGTTGTTTAAACCATCATTGAGTACAAACTTGTTGCAATCAAACTTACCACCACTTCTTGATCTCTGCTAGGGCTGTTCGAATGTCATAGGATATTATTATGTTTATGTCACAAGCTTTAGTGAGGGACATAATCAACCTTAATTTATATCACTCAACTCATTTAACTGACATTCATGTAGGGTGTATACTACCAAATTAAATCACATACGACAATAGTAACATATGTGGCTAAAACTTCTACCTGCAGCGTATCAATCGACATAAATGCCACAGATATAAATACTACCACCTCTCACACTTAAAGTGAATAAGAAAAAATTGGGGGTCAAGCTGCTCAGTTCTGAGTAGGTTTTTTTACAGGTACCACATACATGTTTCAAGCACAAGGCTACTTTACACATTGGTACTAGATGAAATAAAATTGCATATTTGTTTTGCCAAGATGAAACTACATGTATTACTTTTTACAAACAACACACTCACATTTATAACCAATCACAGGACTTGTGGTATTCAGTTCTCTATCAAAAGTTTGGTGCATCTCGAACTTTGATCCAGCCGGAAGTTATTTGATTTAGTACTACCTGTAAGGTTGTAGTGCGCCAATCGATGGCATCATCGTGTAGCAATGAAGTGTTACCTCCCACATGGTATTCTAGTGGGACATGTCACTTTGATATGTACTAAGATTTGTTTAACCATATGGGTAATAATAATAATGTTTGGTCAGCTACAATATTTTGTCTATGCACACTCGGTCCAAATCAAATTTTATTTGTGGGTGGTGGGTATATACCAAAATATCACCTGTTTTCTCCCTTATATAATGAATTCTAGAACAGCCTTTAGAAGATCTAACATAATCTAATGCCATTCTTTGTCCATGTGATCTTTGTATTACAGCTTGTTACAATTGTCTGGGTTTGCTTGCCTAGTACCATTTCAAGAGTGATCTTCAGTTCTCTTTGATTTTACTCGTAGTAAAGACTGGGTTTTAAACTACATCCAAACAATAATGCCATTTTCTGTACTTAGGTAAAGAGGGTTTTATGGAGAGAAAAAAGAAGAGTGAATTAAAGACACATATTTTTTGTATACTATGACACATTACAATGTTCTGACATCAACTCTTCATTAAGAAACTTTAGTCTACTACCTGGTTCTGTGTCCATGTTCTTTATTTCAGAGAAAAAGTCTGTGACTTTACCGAGCCCTGCTCTCTCAGTAACTTGTCTGAAAGATAAAAGATACATTAACAGAGATCAGAAGAAAGGAAGAAAATGTTTTATTTAATGATGCACTCAAAACACATTTTATTTAAGGTTATATGGAGTCTGACATATGGTTAAGGACCACACAGATTTTGAATAAGGAAACCTTCTGCATCACTTCATAGGCTACTGTTTTCGATTAGCATCAAGGGATCTTTTATATGCACCATCCCACAGACAGGATAGGACATACCATGGCCGTTGTTATTCCAGTCATGATGCACTGACTGGAATGAGCAATATTATCCCAATGGGCTCATTGATTGGGATCATTCCCAGACTAACCGTACATCAATAGAGCACTGTACCACTGAGATGAGTCTCGTCCTGCCCCTTGACAGAGACCAGTTCCAAAGGTACATTTTAACTGTAATTTTTTAGTGTGCCAGAGTTTAACTGGTAGTTTTATACATATTTGAAAAAATAATGTGTATATACAGACTCACAGCCACATTATATTTGACTGCACATGACATTAACATAAATTGGAAATTGTACAAATGCTGCAAGAAAAGAGAGATCACTGATGTGAAATGTCATGACCATGAGCTAGAGTTCAACTTCATGCATTAATTTACATGGAAACGAACAGACAAGCATTATCTGAGGACAAATATACCATACTCAACCAGTCTATTAACTGTAGATTTTTGTTGTTTATGCTAACTGTAATATACCATATCCAACCAGTCTATTAAATGTAGATCTCTGTTTATACTAACTCAGGGTTCTTACACTTATAAAAACATGAAATTCAAGGACATTTCCAAGGACTTCTCCAGGACTTTTTTCTTATTTTTTGAGGACATGAAATGTTCAATCAATTAATGTTTTTAGAAGAAATTGTTGTCTAAATGTAGACAGGTCATGAGAACAACAAATGTAAAGTTGAGGAAAAATAAACCACCACATTTTTGGCCTAAATTTCCAGGACATTTCCAGGACACAATAAAATGTACTGCTTTTTCCAGGACATTCCAGGTTTTCCAGGATGCGTAAGAACCCTGTAACATACCATACACAACCAGTCTATTAATTGTAGATTTCTCTTCATACTAACTGTAATATATCATACATAACCAGTCTATTAATTTTAGATTTCTCTTAAAGGGACATTCCTGAGTTTTCTGCAATATTTTATGATGTTATCGACTAATAAAATATTTCTATGATTAAACTTACATATTAAATATATTTTCTTGTTTAGAATAGTAGTGGCTCTATATTAAACGTGCTTCTGATCATTCTAATATTTGTACTAGGTTAATTTTTCATTTTATTTCCTAAAATATATTTTTTCATACGTACGAACTTATTTGAAGACGAAATCCAGTTTGGGCTTCTTACAAATGTTAAGACGACCAGAAACACATTGAATATACAGACATTGATATTTTAAACAAGAAAATATATTTAATATGTAAGTTTAATCGTAGAAATATTTTATTAGTCAGAAATATCTTACAATGCAACAAACTCGGGAATGTCCCTTTAATATTAACTAACAGTATTAATTAAAAACAATATTATGGCTTGTTATGAATTTGACTATCTGATTTTAGTCACACATATTAGTATATAAACAAATTATGTATTTTATTTCAGACAATATGTTGTCATGGTTACAGTTACCTAAGAGCCAGTTTGGCCCTATTGTTACGTCGAAGGCCATGTTGCAGAGAGGCTTCCCAAGCAGCACACAGACAGGACACTCTGAAATATTTCAGAACACATAATTCAGTCCAACACGGCAAGATAGTGTGAAACATTGTGAAAACTAATAACACTTTAACAATTATATTAGCTATTTGTATACAGCTATAACATATAGAGGATAATATATAACTGACCAGTTAGTATCAAATTTATGTCCCACCTAATTTTCACCTCTCACAATGTTTAAGCATTGATAAATGAAAATTATTTTATGAGGGACATACATCTGATAATAATTGGTACCGAAGTAATGCACTGTATTAAAATAAAATTTTATTACAAAATTTAACAATGGAAACGGAGGCATATAAGCAAAGTGAACTATAAATGTTTATGTTTGTCAAATCATGATGATGTCATATTTATTACCGACAAAGTCATTGGTTTGCAAGCTACCAAATCTTCCAATAATATTAGACATTACATCAATGCATGATAATTTACCAGTGAGCAAATATAACTTTTTAATGATTAAGAGTGACCACTGGGGTAATAAATGAATGAATGAATGAATGAATGAATGAATGAATGAATGAATGAATGAATGAATGAATGAATGAATGAATAAATAAATAAATATTATACTGTATACAACACATATCTTACATGCTGTTTTAAAATATATCTGAATAGCAAAAGCAAGATGGATACATTTTAAAATAAACTTGTGTAGTATTTTTTTTAATTTCCTTACTTATCTTCAAAACAAAAAAATAGTTTTAAATAAATTTATAAAACTAAAACATAAATTTACAATTATGTTAAATAATATATCAATTGGTTTTGGCAGTGTTAACGTCAGTGGGTGATTTGTAAATGATGTCCATGCCATCGCTATGGACCAGCCAATCTAATATTTTTAATCTATCTCAATATCACATAGTGGTCTCTTAAGGTAGTACTAAACCAAATAATTTCAGGCTGGGTCAAAGTTTGAGATGCATCTAACTTTGATAGAGAAGTGAACACCACAAGTCCTGTGATTAGTAATAAATGTGAGTGTGTTGGTTGTAAAAAAAACAAAAAAAGGTTTCATGTGGGAAAAACATTTATACAATTTTATTTCATCTAGTACCACTATGTCAAAAAGCCTTGTGCTTGAAACATGTATGGGGTACCTATCAAAAAATGTACTCTAATTTGTGCGGAATTAGAGTAGTCATAGATGCTACCCGTTATTTCTGAAATGAGCAGCTTGACCCCCAATTTCTTTTTATTCACTTTAAGGGTGAAGGGTGGTAGTATTTATATCTGTGGCATTTATGTTGACTGATATGCTCCAGGTAGCTGTTTTTACCAAATATGTTACTATTGTTATTTATGGGATTTGATTTGGTAGTATACACCCTTAAATGGGGAAGAAAACAATTAAGTAAAACAAAACATTACATGATTCCCTATTTGATACAAGTATGTTGAATTTCATTTTAGCATGGTTTAAGCTAGTATTTTTGAAACAACTCCTCCTTAATGTTCTTGTTACCTGCTGTCTGCATCTGTGGCTAACTCAGAACGCCCTCCAAACCGAACCTGACACTGAAATTTAAAAAGTAAATATAAATTATAAAATAAAAAATTAATTTGTGGAACATTATTATAAATTAAACAGCCACTCAAGCAGCCATTTGAATGTTTTTATGAGAAATGGAGATAAACACAAAACTTTGTTGTGCTAAACATATACAGTGAAACCTGTCTAAACCGGACCTTGAACATACCGGAATCCTGTCAAAACCGGCCAAGTTCCATGGTCCCGAATTGTTATGCTATTTAAACCATGTATAAAAACCTGACAAAACCGGAACCTGTCAATTCCGAAAACCGGATTGATTTTTCGCTCAGAAATGTTAAATCTTTAACAAATTAATCTGAACAAACCGGCGTAGTGTTAATGAATGAAGAGTCAACTTCGCGTGAAAACACAACTTCCAGCAAACAAAGCCGACCGGAATTTCCACTGACCAACATCTGGTGTTACGTCACGGGTCACTGCTTTCTGCGGTCTCAGCCCAGAATAGCAGACAGAGTAATTAATGCTTGATTGTTTCCAATTGTACTGTCTGAAACTGTCGACTTCTTCTCACCTTCAAACACATGCCCGCTAGTCGCTACACATGCCTTACGGTTTCCGCCTTTGATTTGGTCAATGCAATTTAACATTGAAATACAGGCACAGTTAAGAGTAAAATGATAGAAAAAAAACTAAATTATGCTGAAACTTGTTTTGTTTTGTTTTTTGTTTTGTTTTAAAGTTAGTTCACA
>JAECMU010242115.1:2285-25188 GCA_016106625.1 Dracogyra subfuscus | reverse complement strand
CTTGGGCGGTTATGATCCGAGAAAGATACACTGCCATCATTTGATCTCTTTGGCATGGCTCTGACATCATCCCGACTTGGGCGGTTAATTTCCGAGAAAGATGGATTGCCATCAGTCGATCTCTTTGGCATGGCTCTGACATCATCCCGACTTGGGTGGTTAATTTCTGAGAAAGATGGATTGCCATCATTCGATCTCTTTAGCATTACTCTCACCTCATCTCGACTTGGGTGGTTTTGATCTGAGAAAGATGGATTGCCATCATTTGATCTCTTTGGCATGGCTCTCACGTCATCCTGACTTGGGCGGTTATGATCCGAGAAAGATGGACTGTCATCATCCGATCTCTTTGGCATGGCTCTCTTGTCAGCCTGATCTGAGGAAGACGAATTGCCACTATTCGATCTCACACCGATGACACTGGAAGATCTCTCATCCTAAACGAAAAACAAAATCTATAACTCCATCTTACACTAATCACAGTTAATACGTACAAAAATCAATACATGATTCAGTTTTATTTAATCTTAATTAAAGTCATTGACTAGCTCATGAAGTGTGTAACTTGACTGTTTTTTTTACAAAACACATTTTAAGTCCTTGTGCATAACTATATAACGTATTTTCCGGCCTATTATACTCACTGGTGTATAAACCGCACACCTGGTTTTTAAATCACGTTCTGACCTTTGACTGTACATAAACCAGACCTTTAAATAAGTCAGGATTAAAATAAAGCCACAAACTTAATTACTGTTTGTATTTAGCAATAATAAAGATATCCATTCCCCTCTAAATTCAAATAATAAATTATTGATGATTGTGTGGCTTTCGGTTTCATTTTACCTAATAGATAAGTTTCGTAAACAAACACATCGTCATAAACCTCGCTATTTTTACAAAAATATGAACAAGAACTTGTTAATGCACTGTTCGTTATCTTGCATTATTTGCAAAGACAAAAACAATAACATGATATCATTTTATTTTGTTCAACTTCCAGTATGATTACAAGGCGTGCAAAAATACTAGTATTCACTCGATTACACGTTTCTCTGTAATGTAAATAGCGTGGCATGTGCAAAAATTACATATTCAAACAAGGTTGGGTCAAGCTGGATATATCAGCCAGTGGTAGTGAACCGAAACTAAGCACGGTCCTGTCGATCATTTACAGTTTCAATATTGTTTTGTAACTTTTAAATGATGGCCTTTTAAAAATAATATTTGCCCAGAATTATATATTTATAATATATACATATATAATTACATATAATATAATGAAGTACAACGTTATTCTCTGTATAAATTAGCGGGCTAATTAGATTGGGAATGTCAACATGTAATACAAACATTACAGGTACTCTGATTATGTGATTTTAATTCCCAAGTTTCGTACTGAACTTAAATTTTGATATATCAATAAAAACAGAGGCATTTAAAGATATCAAGAAACTGTTTTGATATCTTTGTTAAGGTCCAATTTTTGCAATTAGCCGTAATTGGCCATGATGTTGTAATTGTGTCACGTGGGTTTTTTTTAGGCTGCCACTGGCTTATCTTCAGTACTGAACATGCAAGTGGGGTGTGATTGCTATACACTATAACAACATTACTTTGTGTTAGAGCTGGGTGGTATTCGGAAAATACTGTTCGGTATCGGTACTGAATCAATAACAATTTACAGTACAGAGCAAATCTCAAAATACCGAACATTTTGGTATTGAAAAATAAGTATTTCCGCCATCATTTCTGGCAGAAGATGCAGCTTGAAACCCAATGTTGCTGAACAATTAGTATTTCTAAATCACAACCTCAAATCTAAACAAGCCTAAAAGCCACTGACTGTAAAATATAAATGGCCACCAGTAGATTGTACGATGGTTTAATTTGTTTATTATTTAATGTTTATGATCCTAGACTGGGAGTCTTACGGGCAAAGTTATTTAATTGAACACATTCTATCACATAACTAACAGTGACACCAAAACCTTTTAACGCCAGGAAGGGTCTACAACTATTTCGTTTTATGATCTGCAACTGAGCATTATCATTGTTCAGCATGTGTAGGCCAAGTTAAGCTGGAGATGACATCTCTCTGATAATGCTACTATGTTGTTGTTATTTTATATTAATTATTATTATTACTTTTCATCATTATTATGGCCCTGGGGGAATTACAGACTGTAGGCAAGGCTGAACTGCTTAATAGTACTATTAGTAGTCTACTTACCCGAGCTTGAACATGTGTGTTCATTATTTTCCTTAGACACTGGAGTTTCAGTGAACAACCAACTACAGTCTACCTGAAGACTGAGTCTATTTTTGACATTGTAAGTATAACAATAGACAAGTGTTTCTAGCCAGACTAGACTAGACTATTAATGAAGAGCCATTCCATCGAAATACTTAAGTCCCAGTCATTTGGATATGCTACATTATTATTATTTACAAAAAGCTGCGGTTTGTACGCAGTGGTTACTGTAAAATTCATAAATAAAGCATACCATTTTATAAACCGCACCTTGCAATTCACAGTAAAAAAAAAGGAGAGGCTTATATGCCAAAAAAATACGGTACATCAGGATTTAGCTAAATTTATCATTTAAGCAAGAAATTGTAAGGAGTAATTTAACTCTTATGCATCCAGTATCCAGCTTTAAAATCAGTAAAATGTCATCACTGAATCATGATTCAAATGAAACATTTGTCATACTGAACCTACTTTTTTTTAACCTCAAACTGTAAGAAAAGAACTGACATGCACTATCATAATGTGCAAAATACAGAAGAACTTAATTAATATTTTTAAAATATAAAAAAACAAAACAAAACCATATGCAGTGTTTCACCTAGGGGCGGATGGACCTCGCCACAACCCTGTACATTTCTTTACCAGGACTGCAAACATTTTAGCCATTAAAAAATGGGGACTCACTTCTGTGAGCAATTTGCCAATAGAAGTTTTAAAATGCTAAAAATACTACCTGTCATCAAAATATTCAACAAATAAGTACATTGTCTGAGCCTGATGGCCAGTTGGGAAGAAAAGAAAAAAGTAATTCAACCACTATGATGATGACTGTATGAAATAATATTCTAACCACCACAATCGTAGGAATAAAGATCTACAAGTCAATTATTTCAATTTACTTTCACAGGTAACAAAGAAAGAAAGAAATGTTTTATTTAACGACACACTCAACACATTTTATTTACGGTTTATGGCATCAAACATATGGTTAAGGACCACAGATTTTGAGAGGAAACCCGCTGTCACCACTTCATGGGCTACTCTTTCCGATTAACAGCAAGGGATCTTTTATTTGCGCTTCTCACAGACAGGATAGCACAAACCATGGCCTTTGTTGAACCAGTTATGGATCACTGGTTGGTGTAAGTGGTTTACACCTACCCATTGAGCCTTGCGGAGCACTCACTCAGGATTTGGAGCCGATATCTGGATTAAAAATCCCATGCCTCGACTGGGATCCGAACCCAGTACCTACCAGCCTGTAGACCGATTCACATGTAACTTTTTTTTTTTTTAACGACGCACTCAACACATTATAATTACGGTTATATCGGCGTCGGACATATGGTTATGTCGAGAAAAACCTCCAGTGGTTAGCTGACGGGGATCGATCCTAGACCGACCGCGAATCAGGCGGGCACTGTACCACTGGGCTGTGCTACCCGCTCACATGTAACAGTTCACTAATGAATATACCTACTGATGTAATTTTTATTCAAGTCCAAGTTAAATGGTAAACAAAAAACAAATAAATAGAGATCATTATACAAGCTTGTGTGTCATACTGATTTTATAAAACGAGTGTCAGGATTATTGTATTACCCAAGTGAGAGCGAGGGTAATACATGAATCCTAACACAAGTTTCATAAAATCAGTACGACTCACACAGAGTGTAATGATTTCTTTATTATCCACATTATCCTAAATATTATTTTGGTGAATAACAAGATAGGACCATATGAAAAGGTTTCAAACGTAATTAAGAAGAGACGACGAAACAACGTCATTTTGATAAGTGTTTACACTGTGGAAGCCGTATTAAGTTATGACATTGCTTAACAAAATTACATCATTTGTTGTGCACATGAAATCATTATGACATACGTGGGTCGTTCTGGTTATATTTCCCTGAATATCTTGAATAATGTGGATAATAAGTCTAATTATTAGATGCCTATAATGTACATTATAATTCTTACCATAGTAGGCCGTTCTTCAATGGTAGAGAGAGCTGACGTGGTACTGGTTTGAGTGTTACTTCCAGACACTCCACTAGAACCTATGACTATGCTTGGTAAATCTGTGCGTGATCCAAGGACATGAGATGGGAAGTATGGGGGAACAGCATCATCAGAACCTAAAACAAATATTTGTACTGTAACACACATGCAAGAACAAATACCAACAAATGCTTATACTGGCCACCTAATATAAAAATAATTGATCTAAAAATTACTTTCAAAACTCAGTTATCAAGATAAACTTGCCTATGTCGTCGTCTAGATTTATCTTGATGGTATACTTTCAGCTGGGCGTTTGCTTAGTTAGTTAATGATTTGTGTTTATAAAAGTGTGTGACTGGGTGAGGATTACTTCTCAATTATGCTTTTTATGATTGACTGCCAGCTCATCTGCAGTCATAATGACTAACAATAGCAAAAGAAATACATGCTACAGTACAGGTTAGGTGTGTGCTCTGAATGTGCATATAAAACTCTATGACCTGGCTGTACATTTGTCAGACTTTCACACCTGTGACCAAATGATGTGTTGTTAAAAGGGAACTATGTCAGGAATTCAAACCAGTGAATATACTGTACCATCTTTGAGAGGAAACCTTGATTTAAAAACAAATTGTATAGCAATGAAT
This sequence comes from Dracogyra subfuscus, assembly GCA_016106625.1. Lineage (NCBI taxonomy): Eukaryota > Metazoa > Mollusca > Gastropoda > Neomphalida > Peltospiridae > Dracogyra > Dracogyra subfuscus. Next base: position 20,283 of record JAECMU010242115.1, on the reverse strand, counting down.
TAGAGCGGCGCAGCAATAAAAAGGGGCAGGGCGGCACAAAATGGGTGCAGGGCATCACACCTTTCAATTTATTGCAGGCTACAAACAAGTTAAACAATATGACACCACTAGAGCACATTGATTTATTAATCATTAGCCACTGACGGTCAAACATTGTAATTTTGACACAGTCTTAAGAGAGAAAACTTGCTACATTTTTCCATTAGTACCAACGGATGTTTTTTTATGCACCATCCTTTGATATACCAGTCATTGTGCACTGGCTAGAGCGAGAAATAGGTGCTAACTACAATACCGATATCACAACGATACACAAACTAGTTGGAAGCCCTACTGAAGTCCAAACCACATTGTTAACAAACATTACAATGACACAGTTTTCACATACTATACTGTAACCATGTCACCTATATTAAAAAAGAAGACAATTTTGTTGAAAGAAACTTTGTTTTGTTTAACAACACCACTAGAACACATTGATTTATTAATCATAGGCTATTGCATGTCAAACATATTGTCATTTTGACACAGTCATAGGGTGGAAACCCGCTACATTTTCCATTAGTAGCAAAGGATCTTTTATATGTGCCATCTCAAAGACAGAATAGCACATACCACAGCCTTTGATATACCAGTTGTGGTGCACTGGCTATAACAAGAAATAACCCAATGTGCCCACCGACAGGGATCGATCCCAGACTGACCATGCATTAGGTGAGCACCTTACCACTGGGCTGCGTCCCTCCCCACCATGGGTGAAAGTTGAACATTTTGAAAAACCTGAAACAAAATCTTGGTGCTAGGGCTTCTTGTGGTTCCAGGGCAAACAATTCTGTATCGGACATTTAAGCAATTAAAGACAGGCTAGTTGATTGGGTAGCTAAATCGAGCAAGCCAATCAAAAGTATTGTTTTAAACGAATGACAATGACCATTATCTGATTGCCGGATCTCGTTTGATGGACTGTGATTTTGTGTCTCCGTTGACTGGTAATCGCATTGAGTCAGTTTTTTTGGAAACGAACGTAAAACCCCCCAAAAAACGTGCACTTATTGAAACGTGCTTCTGCTAGATCAGGGAACTTTCTCGGATTGAATCATTGCTAAAACTAGATTGTAGAATCAAACTTTTTGTTGAACTTGTAATCATCTATCAAAAATCAGAGAAGTTGGGTCATAACCCCTACCCCCCACCCCCCAAAAATCTCAACAGATTTACATGATTTGGAAAAACAACCCTTACAGACCCAGAAAATCCAGCATATACCGGAAAACTTTCACCCATGCGCCACTTACAATTTTGTTAAAGTGACTAAAGTAAGTATATTTTAATGTGTCAAGAGAATGGCTGACATCGATACCTGTGTGTGTACTCTCCATCGTAGTGTAACTCTCAGCTGTGTCACTCTCTGTATAGAACAAGTCACTACTTCCAGCAGGCCTAGAAAAAATAAAATAATAATTAAATCTTCGGTCAACCAGATTAAAGATAACTGGATGAACTTACATAGCAAGAATTTTAAACTGTTATTGGTCGTGGCACAACCAATGGCACTTTTGTGCCGAAGGAAGGAAATGGTTTATTTAATGACGTACTCAACAATTTTATTTATCATTATATGGCGTCGGACATACGGTTAAGCACCACATATATAGACGGAGGAAACCCACTATTGCCACTTTATAGGCTACTCTTTTCGATTAGAAGCAAAGCAATTTTTTTTTGTTAGCAACATCCCACAGACAGGATAGCACATACCATGGCCTTTGATGTACCAGTTGTGGTGCACTGGCTGGATTTTGTGTCACAGGATAAAATTTACTGCCATCCTTAAAACTCCTCAACGGTGCAAAATTTATACACCTTATTTTTAGACCAAGTTCCTACTTTCGTTCATACATAAACTGCACCTTTAAATAAGTCGCGGTTAAAATAAAGCCACAAACTTAATTACAGTTAATTATTATTTGTATTGAATAATAATAAAGAGATCCATTCTCCCTTAAATTCAAACAATAAATAATTGTTGATTGTGTGGCTTTCAGTTTCATTTCACCACTGACAAATCCTGCTATTTTTGTGTACATACCGGGTAACACTTTATGTTCCAGTATGATTACGAAGCGTGAACCAAAAAAAAAAAGGTGCAAAAAAATAAAATCCTAGCAGTACATCTATTCATTCGATTGCAAAACATGTGTTTCTCTGTAACCTAACTAGCGTGTCACGTGCAAACATTATTTAAACGAGGTCGGATCAAGCTGGATATGTAGGCCAGTGGCAGCGATGATCTTTAATATATATATATATATNNNNTATATATATATAGTCAAACCTGTCCTAGAGACCACCTGTACTCAGGGGCCACCTGCCTTAAGCGGCCACTTTTTTCCTACCAAACGATTTATAATGTAAATGCACCTGTCTAACGTGGCCACCTAAATCGGATCCCAAATCACTAAATTAAGCGGTCACAGTAAAGTTTTACTATTATAGAAAAAGAATATTTTAACAACAGCAATAAGGTGCAGCAAATAACCTATCTTTACACCTTCTGGAATACTAATACCCATTCAGTCACTGCATGACTCTGGAATGCATCCAATTGTCTCTGGGCAACCTACACTTGACACTTATAGATTCACGTTCTATAACAATACACTGTATGATGTAAGAATTAAATAATTAAATGGAAAAAAGAAACAAACTTGTAGAAAACGGTTAATTTAATACATTCCATTTGCATTATTTCTGAAGGTGACGATATTTCAAGTTGATTTATTGTCAATTGTGTAGCACACATCCGATCATTAGCAGTACAGACATCAAAACATGTCCCGATTTGAATATATTCATCACTCTAAAGGCCAATGAACATGGGAGTTTGGTTTGTACGTTTTCAGTTCATTTTAAAAAAATATTTAAAAAAGGTTGTAAATTCAAACTGCACACATAATTCGAGATATTTCGGCTGTAAGAAGTAATTCATATTTACCACATCGAGCATGTCCGACTTGCATATTTTCATACATTTTCACACAATCAAAACTCAAACTTTTGTTGCATTTAATATTTTTGCACCTAGAAATTCAAGCTCTTTTTTCAAGACAACTTAAATAAATATAGTTCTATTCTGGTGCGTTGATAAGACTCAGCTCCTTGCCTTCTGTGTGTAAAACGTGTGATTTCACACGTATCTGACTCACGCTACTGAGTCATCAAGAGCCCTGGATATGGAAACCTGTTAAAAGAGGAAGGTCAAGGCTAGCTCATTTCAATGATTATGCCTGCTGTCTAATTTTGACAATACATTTTTCTGCTTTGATTATAGATTAATCATTGGTTTTGGAGGTAAGTCTAATATGCTGTTTCAATAATAACCTGTATGGTCGGTACTTCTTCCTGCTACGACCTGGACCTGCATTACCGTCAGAATCCACAGGGGAGGAAACTCCCAAACTACTGTGACTGCTGGTATCACGAGATTCTGTTAAAACAAATGAAAATCAAATTATCATTATTCTGTTAACTGCAACTCTTATTTATTTATTTATTATACATTTGATGCTAATATTAACTTGCTAAATTAAAATGCAGTGCTTAATACCAATTGACAGAGTAGTGGCATAGAGCAAATTTATTTTCAGGGCTCAAAATTAGCAATTATTTAGTTGAAATGTGACCATAATTTTAAGTTAAAGTTTGTTTTTGTTTAACAACACTACTAGAGCACATTGATTTATTAATCATTGGCTATTGGGTGTCAAACATTTGTTAATTTTCGACATAGTCTCAGAAATGAAGTCTCAGAGAGGAAATTCTGACATAGTCTTAGAGAGGAAACCCACATTTTTCCATTAGTAGCTAGGGATCTTTTATATTTTACATGCACCATCCTACAGACAGGATAGCACATACCACAGCCTTTGTTATACTAGTCGTGGTGTAATGGAAAGAGATGTAGATCGATCCCAGACAGACTATGCAACAAGGGAGTGCTTTACCACTGGGTTACATCCTGCACCCGATAGTTTTAAAGTCTGCGCCCATATAAAATAATTTAGTCGCACTGTGTGACTTGATCTTTTACCAGTTTCTATTCTGATTACTTTATTCAGGTGTTTTTTTTTATCAAATGCACAGGCGTGCTTAAAACAATTCATTGATGGACTTCGTATTGTCTCTGTTACTATGAGAAAACCAGTAATATAAATTAAATCTTTCCGTCTCCGTAAAACTATATTTTATGTTTATTATTAAATTATTTGACAATTTTATATTTGTGGTTTATGTTAAATGGCCTTACTTTGTAAAATTCTTTGATTTCAAAATATATGTGTTATTGTACAATCAAAACACAATTTGTGAACAACTGGTATGGTTCACTAGTGGGTTTTTTAAAATGATTCACAACATGAATATTCAAAGTTAAGACTTTGACGCAAAGGATATTACATGAAAATACTGGTCATTATTAATTAAATTATGTATGTCTAAATCAAGGAAAGTGCCTTCTAATGACACAACAGCACAAAAATAGAGATCGGTCATTGGGTGTCTTACCTTGTTTACCTCCCATTGGCCGATCTCTACTTTTGTAATGGTGTGTAATTAAACAACCATTTATTAATCATTTACAAACAGAGTGCAATAGAAAATGCAACAACGTCAAACTTTTTTAACTTCATAGGCTTACCACAAACATGATGTCACTATTGTATGATATCAGTATGAATGTAAAATCAAAGTTTAGTAAAATATTAACAATTTATGCTTTGTTTTCTTCTATTTTTACTAAAGTGTGCACCTAAAATAAATATTTTGCTCATATTTGTTTTTAACTTTAATCAAACAGTGCACCTTGCTCAAAATGCAATCTTCAAGCCATGATTTTTTGTGGTCCCTCTACAAGTAAATGTTGTCGACATACCACAACTCTTTAACAACTGACTGAGGCCCTCATGGAAGATTATCATTTGCTTACTCTGTTTACACTCAATAAATAAAGCAGGGATAGCTCTGGAATTTGCCAAATTCGCCAACTGCCAGTTGGCAAAATTTATTTTAATTTGGCAAAATAATCTCTTGCACTTATTGCTATATTGTTAGCAAATAACTAGGTTTTCACAATTTTTACAGTTTAATAAATAATCTGGCAAAATTTTTTGCTAACCCTGTAAAGCATTTTATTAGTATTACTAAAATCATAAATCCACCCATTTCCAATCCTATAACAATTAACATTAAATCTGCATACTATAACTTTAAATTAACTCAAGAGTGTACAACCTCGCAACATTCAAGACTCTTTATTTATAAATGCTTCACTTTACATATAATATTTTTGGTGTGAACTATTTTTATCCTCGATAATAAAAAATAAAAAAGTGATCAAAGACAAAGTTTAAATATTGCATCAAGTTTACATGTATGTGGGTTAGTATTGGCAGATATATATCTTACCAGCAGGTCCTTGCTCGAATTCAACTTCAACATCAACATCAACATCAACTGTCGTAACACTAGAGAATGTAGCTGATACCTTAACTTCACTGAAAAAAAACAATAGAATTTCAACTGTACATTAATTTGTTCTGGATCTTGAATTTACAGGCCTTTGGTGTCATGCATGTACATGTTGCCAGGGTATCTTCCACAAGTAAAATTTATAAACCACATTCAAATACTCAAATATTCCAGTGACTATCAAAGTTAATTTCTTTGTCAAATTGTGCTTCATACTAAATTGCAGCAAAATATTCATAACATGTTGTTTATAAAAGTAAATATACTACAAAATATTGGAAAATGTTTAATTTCATATAATGGCTTCATGAAAAAGTTAAAGGGACAGACCCTAGTTTCAACCTGTGAAAATTAACACGAAGTTTAGTTAATCTACAAACCTGTAACACATTTGGATAAAGTTACAATTGAATGAAACAAGAGTCTGTGACTTTGAAATGGTGAAGTATTCCATAGACAAACTCGTATCCATAACTTACTTCTCAGACACACATGCATTTTTAAACTATGAGAAATGCATTTTGTGATATTAAAATCACAAGGATGACCAAAAACACTTCAAATGTACGGAACTGGATACTCTAAACAATAAAATGTAAGTAAAGTATGATATCAGTTATCAAAAACAGCTCTAATACTAAAAACATATGCCTTAGTCTTTAAAAACAAGGTTATGTCCCTTCGATCAAATTTCATCTTGGTATTACAGGCCTCTTAAAACCGTGTGATCGTTTCGTTTGTGCATTCTCTTGTTAAATTTAGGATGTAATTTACATGGTCATAACTGGTTATACAAAAATGAAATGGGTAACTGATTTTGGGTTAAGCTAATTTTGAATTTTCAGTGGCCTGGATTAACAAATGGTTGTTTAACTTTTTCATGCCTGTTCCAGAATGACATCATGCACTGAATGTTTTCTAGATGTAAAAATAAAAGCGGTATGCACTGTGCCATCAAAATTAACAGCAGCTCACTTTTAAAACAAGTAGACGTTTAGCAGTATTTACTGTTTTTCTTCATATAATTTAAAATACTTGAAATTGCAAACATATTCACATGCAGACCTACCATAATGTAAATCTAAAAATATTAATGAAAGAAGAAATTATTACCCAACAGGGGAAGAAGCCGTTCTTCTGTCGGTCATGGACGTCATAAAATCAACGTCAGCTGAATCAACATAATCTGGATCCTCTAGTTCAGGAAGGCCTTGTTCTCTACGATAAAAAAACCCACAGTAAACATGCAAGAACATCATTCCTGAATATTTTTCCAAAAGTGCAGGACATTTTTCAATTTTTCAAAAATTTCAGGACCATTACACATACCAACAGAAGATGGTAAAAAAAGAAAAGAAATATTGTTGGGTTGTGGGTTTGTTTAAACCTGCTGTCTTAAGCATTTAGAACAGATCATCAAAATTAAATTTTCTTACCGTTGCATAATATAAAAATATTATAAAGCAAATAAGGTGGACAACAGCTGATAAAACATATTTATTTGACAAGTAACACCTGCTGTTAGCAGCAACATCATTCACAGGTTACCATTTTGCAGTGGGGTTTTTTCCTTTACTAACCTTTTTTGCTTAAGCTTATACTGTAATCAGGCTATCCCTGAAATAAAATTATTTTAATGTTGACCATTATCCAGTGATTTTTTTCTGCTGAACTCCAAGGCAATAAATTTAACCCATGCATGTGCACTATAAATAAACTAAAGTAACTCTGTGAAAATCGGATCCCGACTTGGGGCTAGATCAAATGTTTGAATTATAACTACAAGAAAGCAAAAAGCAAGTTCAGAAAATGTCAGCAGTCATCCGTTTTGAAACGGAAAACATATTTTCACATTTCCAGGAAATTTGCAGGATTTTCAAGTACTGGGAACCAGCTTTCCAAAATTCACAAATTTTCATGGCATTTAAGAATGCATACGGAACCTGCATATAACATAAAATTATTCCCTCTGTAGAATGCTTCCAACCATCCATAAAAAATCTAAATTTATTTATTAACTGTATGATACTCTGATGTAAGTGGGTTACCCTACGGTTAGAGCTGCAATATGATCTAAAATGGCAGCCTCCAATTTAGAATGTAAGCAAAGCATCAGCAAAAACAATATTGTATGTTCTGAATGAAGAACATGAATCTTTTCTTCACAAACAGCTCAGGAAACCTGAAAACACTGTATGGATGATTAAAAATCTGGAATTCCACATAAATTCAAAAGCCTGTTATTTCTGGATACCAGGGCCCATATCTTCGGAGCCATATTAGTGCTATGAAATCGTAAAACCGTTGTAGGATGTGACATCAATACAACACATGCCATAGTGACGTCATAGTGTACGGCGGTTTACGATTTCATAGGCTAAAACTGCTTCAAAACAATAGGCCCTGGTAACATGGCTGTCCTTACCTCTGTGGTAATGATGAAGACCCTCTGTCGGAATGCGCATGTGTCAAATCGTCAGATGACCGTGGCTGAGAAAGATGACTGGATGATGTGCTCACTTCTGTTGATCCTTCTGGAGGATTTCTACGGACAACATTACAAACTTCTTAGAATACATTTAACTATTAAATAAACAAGTAGCTGATACAACGTAGTTTTATTTAACTGTAGCAAGTGATTACGGCTCTACTTTAATATCATAATTATATGGCATTAACAGCTGAAAATAGGTTTAAAAACATTTACTTTGTTCTGCTTAATGACAAACACTAGACCACATGGATTTATTGATCTACAGCTATTGGATGTTAAACATTTGAAAAATCTGACATATGGTCTTAGAGAAAACTCATTATATTTGTTTTTCATAAGGTCAGGTCAGGTCATAGGGTTTAACGTGCACACTCAGAGCAAACTGTTGTAACGCACGCCTGTCGTGGGAGCAAGTGCTTGTGTAGCAAGCTCTTTCGTCCAAAACAGAAGTTTTTCATCAGCAGTAAGGGATCTTTTATATGCAAATTCCCACAGACAGGATAGCACATACTACAACCTTTGGACAAACAAAATCCAATAAAAGAATAGGCAGTTTGATCCTCAGGTGAGCGATCTAACGACGAAGATAGATCACTCCCCAGCTGAATTCAGTGTGCAGAAGTGGAAATAAGTATGTACAGACAACATAGACATTTTTCATAGATATTTTAAAGATTTTTTATTTATTAATGATCATTTTTTGGGTTTTTTGTTTGTTTGTTTAATGACGCACTCAACACATTATATTACGGTTATATTGGCGTCGGACATATAGTTATGTCGAGAAACAACCCCAGTGGTTAGCTGACAGGGATCGATCCTAGACCGACCGCGCATCAGGCGGGCACTGTACCACTGGGCTATGCTGCCCGCTAAAAAAATGATCACTTGACCATATCTGAAACTCACCTTTCCCTATCTGATCTTTGCGATCTATCAGAATGCTGACGCTGCCATGCTTCTTTAACACCAAAATGCTCATACCTTCTGCTCCTGCGTGAACCATGGGATGATCCAGTGTCAGAGTCCTTCGTGAAGCCATACACTGGAAAGGTAGACAAAACAGGTCTGTATGGTGTTCTTAACTCCAGACTGTGATTGAAACTTCTGTCTGCGACTATTTCCATCTGCTTTGACATGAACCGTCTTGCTTCTTTAAAAGCAGAAAATGGGCTTCCTGGTCTGTCTGTTTTTAAAATGTCTGAATATCCTTCACTGTATGACGAAGTATCCAATGAACTAAGACCTGAGAGATGAAGCTGTTTCCTAACATCTTCGTCTGTGATTATCAAACTACCCTGAGAATAATTTGCTGAGGTGTCTGTAAAACTATAGTCCATCATTTGGCGAGAAGAGATCTTTTCAATCAATTCCCTCTCTCGTGCATCAACCTCTTGCAAAATGCCATGAGCCTGTCTTCTTGGATTATCTTCTTGAAGGATATGAGAAATCTGGTCTGCCATACCCGAGGCAACCGAATCATTGCCCTGCTGCGACAGAATAAGACTTCGCTGATAACGAACATTTTGCAAAAATTCATCAATGCCTTGTACTAAACCACCTCTGTGCTGACTGGTGAATGTTGGAGTTCTTTGCCCTGAATCGGACTCTCCTTTAGCACTGCAGGATGATCCATGCGTCTCCTCCCCTTCCGAGTTGTACTGAGATGACTTTTTATTGCTCTGACCAATTTTCTGTAAATCATCCGACTGATCAGTGTCATCTTCCTGTGATGTCCCCACGGACTGCTGACCTTCTGCATTAGCCTCAAAACGCTGTCTCTGAACAGTTACTCGATCAGGTGTTGTCGTGGTGCTGGGAATGATGGTTCCCTCTTTAGTGGATCCAGCAGATACAAAGGAAGCATCTTTGCTGTCCAGTTTAACTGAGCATTCGCTTCCAGACTCAGAGTCACCGCGCTCAGAGAAATTTTTAAGACTCTTTTGAATTTCCTGTAAATCATGTTGAAGCTGGCTGTAGTCAATGCTACTGGGCAGATGGCCTGCATCATATAAAGTACTTTCTGTTTGTTGGTCTGATTCTAAATAGGATGTCTTTGTCAAAATTTCATTCACCCGAGTTCTAAGAATTCCATCATCGGTTGCTTCAGGATGTGAATTATGCTTAGTTTCAGATTGGGCTTTAATTTCCAATTTGCCGTCTTTCTCCATGAGGTGCTGTACCTCCTTGCTAGTCGAAGAATATGTACTTCCTGAATTAGTTGACTTGGATGATTGAGAATGGGCATTACCCATCACAGAATCACTGCCCTTTGGTTCAGTAGACAATACCTCTTGTTCACCAGCATCAACTTCATTAGGTAACTGCTGGTACAGATGTTTGTCTTTTTTAATGGAATGTGAAGAACTTTCATTCTCTTCCAGATGACTTTTTAATGAGTCATCAATGTCAGACAAAACTCTGTTTGCTCCACTGGACAAAGTTTGGTTTGTGGGTAAGCTTTCCATATATTTTGAGACATTTTCTGGTAAGCTAGCAGTGGAGTATGATTTCCTGTAGTCGGACTGATCGTGAGGAGACCGTGATTTATTTGAGTGAGTTGTCCTAGGCAGCTCCTTTTCACTCTGGACTTGTGAAGAACCACTTTCTTTGGAAATCTCACCACGGTGGTCTGATGCAAATTCTCCATGACCACCATCTGTTGACATTTGTTTATTATGACTTGAGTCACCATCTGCAGATATTTCCTTGCTGCTGGTGCCAAAATCAGACTTCGTAAGATAAGACGCTGCGTGCTGGGCACCAACAGCATGATCTTTCGAAATGCTATCACCAAGCTGCGTCACCACAGAATACGGCTTCATGTAGCCTGGTTGTTTTAGCCGGGACGCACCGTGAGATTCTAAATGTTTCTTTTCAATATCTCTACCAAGAAAGCTACGGAGGTTTTCTTCACTTCTTGTCAGGTTCTGCGAAAAAGGCGACTGTCCTTTCACATAATCATAAGAATTGCCTGTTAAACCAAGTGTATCAGTTCTATTAGTTTTATTATTTGTGCTCGAGAGAGGTGGAGAAAACAAGGATATTGCTGAAACAGATGCACCTTTTACATTGGACTTGGCAATCTCCATACGTGGACTGGCATTACTGTCGGACTCTGTAACATACGGATTCCAGTCACTGTCAGACATGCCTGCTGCCGTTTCGGGGTATTTCCCATGAACTGATCTCTCCGCAAGCTTAACTTCGTTATCAGATGACACCTGTGAGCTGTCACTTTCCACATGCTGAACATTGCGTGTAGAAAAGTTTCCAGACAGAAAATCCTTGGATACTTCCGAAATGGCGCAGTGTACGACTTCATCACAGTCACTGTTGTCTTCTGTAGCAGCCTGGTCACTGGTTGGTGATCTTGACAATGTGTCAATCGGATACTCACTTAGGTTATGATCTGAATTTAAAATATATTATATAGCAACGTAAAATACAAAATTACATTATCATCTATAATGCAATATTGGGTTCCTTAGTAGGCAGGAGGCATACCTATTCAGGTTATCTACCAGAGGGTACAAAGGGTAAAATTATGTACGCTAAAATCTTTGAAATTAATAATGTTTTGAAATATTAGTTTAAAATGTATCAAAGAACATGTAAATGAAATGAACTGTTCAATTCAAATATATTTTAAACCCATAACCATCTAGTAGGGCCACCTGTTTTGCTTTTGTTACGTACCCTCAAAGTATGTTTTGGCAGAAGGGCTGTTAATGTTGTTATTATTATTATTATATACCTCATTGTATTCATAAATATTTCTACTTTCAAAGATAATAAACACCCTGGTAGTGTATTAACTCAGTATAAATCAGTCATGTCATTAACCTCCTTTGTGTGCCAGCATGCCAAGTTTATAATACCAGGGCTTTAAATCTCACTAATTTGGGCACAACAGGGACTTTTTTTTTCTAAGTACAGGAAGGTAATTTTAGGTCAATACTATCATTATAACAGCTACCAGAGAGTTGTCAATATTCAGAAATGCATTTCTACCTGTTTTAATGAAAATAAATTTAATATTTCAGTGGTTTTGAGGTGAGATATTTTGAGGTCAGTATGTTTATACTTAATTTGGGCATGATTATTTTGGGCATCTGTATTTTGGGCACAACGTTTATCGTCTCGACTTTAATGCAATCTAAAGCCCTGAATACAGACAACAGATTTTCTCTAGCTGGCCAGGTTTTTAAGATTCTCACTTGTGTAGACTTAGATTAGTAAACATCTATGTTCTTGTATTTAATAAGTAAACATTTTAAGTACTTTATTTTATGATGATCATATAGCTTTAAAAACATTTCATATATATATATACAGTTCTGATATTTTTTACAAAAAGCATGTGCCAAATTTGTACAATTTATATACATGTATACCTTTTGACATGTCGTCGGCAGAATACCCATGAACATCGCAAGATAACTTGGAGTTTGTGTCCTGACTGCTGTCTGCTAAGAGTATCTCAAACTGAAAATTATACAATTAAAAATCAAAGAAACAAACTCATACTATTTTGAAAATAAACTGATGGCTCACAACCAAAACTGGATGGACCAAATGTATAAAGTGTGTTTTTGTCTTGCATGTGTTTAACTACCAGCACATACATTTACTATGTTTAAGTATCTGAATTTAAGAAAAACAGGCTTTGTAAATTTGACCCATTATGTCCCAAGTCATGTTTTTCAGAAAAACAGGATTTAACATTTTAAAAATTATGAAAAAATTCAAAAACGGAGGGAAGGATGGAGGGAGTGTGAAAAGACGAGGAAATAGCGGACTACTATAATTTTTGCAAAGAGTGAACACAACCAGTTTTTGTTGTTATCCTTTGAAATAAACCCAACTTCCAAAAACATATTGCATATGATTAAAATGGCAAAATCATAGCACTAGGAAAAGAATTACAATCAGTAGATGAGCACCGTCATTTTATATGGAACTGTTGTTTATAAAATTATTATCAAATTTACAGCTTCTTGTATAGGCAGTAGGTTTTCTAAAGCATGGTTCGAAATATGAAGTAAAATATGGCCAAAAGAAATATGACCAGCTATTAAAACAATATGACCTGCTGAAAATAGGATAGCATCAGATGAGGGGTTAGGGATGTGTGAAAAATCAGGATCTCTGACATGTACATGCATGTATTTTAAAACAATATATGAAATTAAAATAGAACACAATTACGAGCTAAATAGCATAAGAGATAATTGTGTACATATCTGTGTCTTAAAAAATGTCCAACACAAATGTGGGTAGTACCTTGTAGGTGAATTTCTATTTCACCTGCTAGGTTTACAAAATTGAACCTTTTTTGGCTTTCAACTACGGTTCAAGCACACACCTCAATTATGTGGGCTGTCTGTCCAGGACAGTGGGTTAGGTGGCAGGTGTTAATTATTAGCAGTTAGTGAAAGAGAAAAAGAGGGTGTAGTGGCCAGACACCTAAGTTGCTAAAACTCGCTCTGGCTTAACCACGAGGCTGGTTGCCCCTCACAAAGATTAAATGGTATACTGATCAAAAAGAGCTCAGAATCACTGCTTGAGTGTCAGACAAAAGTTTACCTGTTGAGATGCTGTGTTGTCCATAGCGGTGCTCTGTTCTCCATTATCCATCCTGGGTGAGCATTCACTCAAACTGCCAACTATAGTCTGTGAAAATGAACTACCACTCGATTTGTCAGTATCTGGAAGACTGTACTGGCTCAGACTGTTATTTCTGTAATCACTTTTTGAACCAGTCTGTAGACTACTGTGGGTGAATTTCAATAACCGACTTTCAGCAGAGACAGAGAACAGATTCAGATACCTTGAGTTACCAGTGGATGGTCTTTGAATATTGCAGGATGCCCGATCGGACACGGGATGGCTGTACTGACTGAAACTCTCATTACTATCAGAGTTGGATGTAGTTTGTACATTAGGATTCAGGCTACGATTGTGGATATGGGAAGAGCTTGATGACCGATATGAAACTGGAATGCTGTGCTGACTAAGACTGTTATTACTTTCAGAGTTGGATGTAGTTTGTACATTAGGATTCAGGCTATAATTGTGGATATGGGAAGAGCTTGATGATCGATATGAAACCGGAAGGCTGTGTTGACTAAGACTGTTATTGCTTTCAGAGTTAGATGTAGCTTGTACGCAAGGATTCAGACAATAACTGTGGGAGGAGCTTGATGATCGATGTGAAACCGGAAGACTGTGCTGACTAAGACTGTTATTACTTTCAGAGTTGGATGTAGCTTGTACGCAAGGATTCAGACAATAACTGCTGGAGGAACTTGATGATCGATGTGAAACTGGAAGGCTGTGCTGACTAAGATTATTATTACTTCCAGAGTTAGATGTAGCTTGTATACAAGGATCCAGACTATAATTGTTGATATGAGAGGTTGATTGATTGTTGATATGAGAGGTTGATTGTCTATGTGAAAACGGAAGACTGTGCTGACTCAAGACTGATCCATCTGATCTGCATGTTGATTCTCCATGTGTTGTTAATCGAGTGCTAGATACCTGACTTGAAGTTGAAGAAGATGGAACAGATTCGTTCCTGGTCTGAAAGCTCTTTGAGATAAATATAGACTGGCAAAGTGGAGACGATGAACCTTGTGGTTCTTGTCGAATATTTTCAATTTCTGAGTCAGAATCTGACTGCAAGGCAAACCACAGGGATTCCTCAAGCTAGAAAAAAAAAGATATAAAAATAAAACAATAATGTAAAGGAACTAATACTAATAGTGAATAGTGTCTGCTAGAAACTGGAAGTGATCTTTAAGCAATAAAACATTTAATACATTTTATTTGAAACTTCACATAATTGCTTTTCTGGCACCATTTCAGAAGTGATCTCTAAACAAATTGCCTTTATTTTGCTTATGGTGAAGACTAATAAGGACTGGTTATTAATGATCTCTATCAATAATTTTTGTTTTGCCACAGTAGACTTGGATATTCTAAACATTTTAAATATATATACTGAACAAAAGAAATGTATTTTCGCCAGTGAGGCACAGAAAAATAAAAGTTCATAAGTAAAAGGGGCTAGCGTGAACATTGAATCATTCGAAAGAAAAAGAAACGCTGAAGTCACCTTCAGCCATAACCCAAACATTTGATGTGTTGTTACTTGTTGTAGCAGCTTCATATAGTTCAGTTGAGGAAATAGTTCCTCATTAAAGAAAACCACTACAAAATTATGAGATGCTTTTTGAAATCTTCAACTGATGATTATACATACCCGGTAGGTTGATCTAGCTATGGAAATAATCCATTGGTTTGAAGTTACTTGTTAATGTAGTACTAATTAATAACTGTGCAAGTGGTACAGTGCCACTTGTATTTAACAGCAACACAAGGCAGTGCTTAGGCATGAAAATGGCTAATTGAAAAATGTTGTGGTCGACCTATATTAATTTTTCACATAGTACTTATCATTTGAGAACACTCCCTAAAATTAGCAGTCACATGACACTCTCAATAGTGTTGTATTTTTTTTACAGAATATATTGCGACAAAGAAATTGTATTGAACTACACTGAGTAATTAATGATGGTGTGTAACAGGGTTCGAACTTAACGGTCGCCCGATCGCCCCTGGCGACTGAAAACGACGACGGGCGACTGACAACCCACAGTAAGGTTGCCCGCCTGGTGGCTGATTTTTTTCGTGTTTTCTCTTATAATCTGTTGCAATATTGTTGTTTTTTAAGACAATATTATTCGGGCAAGTGAAAATAGAGATGGGCAAGTGAAAGTGCTGTCACCACTTGCCCGGATGGCAACTCAAAATAAAAGTTAAGCGCAGACACTGGTGTAATCTTCACGTATGATAGATACATGCAAAATAAGGCTCATCCAGTTTGGCCGTGAAGCTATATGTTTAATTATAACACTGCAGCAATTTGTCATGTGACCATTGTTAAATACAAGCCCTTTAAGTATGATTGCATGCATACCAAAAAATTAACCATAAAAAAAATATATATATATACACCGTCAAACGAGTTATAAATGCTTCAAACTCTTGTTTGTTTTCTGATGCATGGTTCATGCAATAGACATCCGATTTCTTGTCATCTGCTTATCATTCATTTGTGAGGATTGTATTCAGTTTGGGAACATTTGCTTTAACAATAAGGTTCACTGCATATTTCAAAAAATAATTTGTTTCATATATCTCTCGACTTTAAAAATGACGAACCGTACACAATTATTTTTTCAAATGCATGTGCCTGAACGCAGTTAGAAACTAAATTAGTACTCTCGGAGTCTCTTATTTACTGGATGGTGTTACACTTTTGTTTACTAAAAATTGTGTAGAATGAATTTGTTCTGCATTCCCAGAATCCCACCCCAGTGCTTATTGTTTTTGTTAACTGATTGGAATATATTTTATTTCATGTACTTAACTGAAAATTATAGAATAATCTTTCCATAATTATCGTATTCATATTTTTGTTTGCTGATCGCAGTTTGGGTCATCAGTGGTATATAATTTTCACTTGATAAATTAACTATTAAAATAATGGCTAAATTAATGTCTCTGGTATTCATTATGTTTGGTATGAACGAAAGGAGTCGATACTTGTACAAGTTATCAGTTCTATAAAATGACACCCATACATGTATCTACATGCACACATATATTTTACTAAAGTTAGTACTTTCTACTTTTGATTAGACTGTAGTGTTACTAAGTGTAGGCCTACAGTTTGATAAAATTTTGTTTTACCAACTGGCAATGATTGAACATGTGCAAAATTCAATACTAATTACTGAATATTGGATAATATAATGCACTAAGGACATGTATACAACAAACCTGAGGCCCAGTTCCCGATCATCTATTCCACAATTAACTCAAGTTGACCGGGAATATAGGAACAAGTTACAACATGCACGATTGTCAAAGCTTTTGAGTTTTGCAACTCAATCACCAGTCCACTGACATGGTAGATTTATTGGAAACCAAGTAGCATAACTATTTATAGCAAGAACTATATTACAGTTATTAATATACAGTAAATTAAATAAAAATTGTACCTCAAAAGACATTTTTGCATTATAAAAATAGATTATATTTAGTGATATTTGTTCGTCTTGCTTATTTTGATTTTAATGCATCTTGCCGCTGTTTTGATCAATTCGGTAAAAATCGGAGTCCATACGAAAGACGAAATTTTATTAATTTTAAAATTTTAGTCTTAAATATGAATTTACTTTTTGAAAAAGATATAAACGTGCATTTTATATTTATTTATTTTACAAGTATTTTGTATTTTTAAATTGTGTTTTGCTTATATACAGTGAAATACCACTAACTTGCTGAGTCTTGCATAACAGTAGATATCCACGTTTAACAGACACACCAATGAATCATGAGGCCTATACATCTATGTAATAACACAAACTAGTTTAATAAAACAGCTAAAAATTATATTCTGTCAATATCTATTTAAAAAAAAAATTGGATGTTGCCATAGATACGAAAATTAATATTAGTATACTATGAATGGCGGATTTTGTTGTTAGTTTCAGTAATTCAGTACACCGGTATTACCCATCATGCTTTATACACAATGTCAGCCCCCATGAAAACATGGGTTGCCCTTGTCAATAGATTGTTATTAGTCCATAGTCATTATACCAACAGTTAGACCCCATGTCATGGCATTACGAATTTGTTTTAGACATTTCCTATACAGACGGTTGTGTTTACTAAAGAGAACTGTTAATCAATGTTCTGTAGCGCTGACACCAGAGGCACATTTTGGTTCAAATGGGAGTAATTTCAGTAAAGACGGAAAGGATCTCAACTCCCTGTTTCAGCCGTTGCCTGTCAAGCTTGCAAACAGCACTGATGACATCAATATTGGTGCTGAGCTGACTTCCAAATTGAAGAAAGGTTCATAATATCAACTGAAAGATGATAATTTTATGTATCATA
>JAECMU010242107.1:0-18214 GCA_016106625.1 Dracogyra subfuscus | reverse complement strand
ACACACCTGGATTTAATCGCATAAATTCAATTTGAGTAGTGACAGACAACAGAATCAAATTTTTAAAATGCCAGCGAGGGATGGCAATCGGGATGTTGCAAGCCAGACAGACCCGTACTGCTGTAGCCAGACAATTGGGATGTAATTTTTGGACAATCGCACGCCTTTCTCAACGTCACCAAATCACTGAATCTGTGAACTATCGACCACGCACCGGCCGCCTGAGGGTGACAACTGCAGCACAAGACTAGTACATCTGGGTGACCCACCTTAGGAATCGGATGCTGCCAGCAGCTAACACCGCTCACCAGGTGCATGGTCCACATGGTCCAGTGTCCGCCGATACCATCCGACGCCGTTTGAGGGCAGCAGGACTCCGTAACCGCCGTCCTTATGTGGGACCACTATTGACCCCTCGGCACCGCCAACAATGTGAACAGTGGGCGCAACAACATCAACGATGGCGACGTGGCCAGTGGCAACAAGTTTTGTTTACTGATGAGAGCCGTTACAATCTTTCCAACGCTGATGGCCGAATCCGAGTATGGCGACGTCGACATGAACGTTACTTCGACTGCTGCGTTCTGCAGGCCGACCGATGGGGAGGGGGTAGTGTGATGGTGTGGGGTGGGTTCTCATTCAACCACAGAACACAACTTCATGTGTTCAGACAACGCGTTAATGCCGCCATGTACCAAAATGATGTCATCAACAATGACGTCGTTCCCTTCTTTGCCGCTCACCCACATATGCGCTTGCTGCAGCAAGACAATGCCAAGCCGCACCCTGCCAGGGCAACACAGGCATTGCTGGCTCAGCACAACATCCCAACGTTGCCGTGGCCAGCCTTATCACCGGACATGGCGCCTATCGAACACGTCAGGGATGAAATCGGACGTCGCCTTCAGGCTCGAGGACAACCTCAGAATCTGCAGGTGTTGGAGGCAGCATTGGTCCATGAATGGAACTCACTCCCTCAGGCATTCTTTCAACGGCTTGTCAACTCAATGAGGAGACGTTGCACTGCCTGTTTGAATGCCCATGGTGGTCACATGCGATACTGACTTTGACAATGCTACAGTTCGTCTCTTTGACATTTTTAACATGGACCCCCACCCTACTTTATGAAATGAAACAATAGCCAAAAAGGAATTCAATAAAAATTGTCCAACAGCAATGTGTTCTGAATTGGTGTAGCTCCAAAATAAATGTTGAAATCTTCATTTCGTTTTGTTTTTTTAATATTTTATATCCAATTTAATGAGAACCTGCATTTCTTTTGCGTTTTAGTATATTTAAAAATTATTTAATTTTGAAGAAAAGTGGAAGAAATTGACCAATTACAGTAGATATTCATAGTTAATGTCAGTATGATGAATAATCCTGTCTATATTTACTGGTATACAGCTTTGAGATACAGTAAAAATCCACTGAAAATTAATCTTATTGATCCTCTCAGTATCTAAGACATATTATTGGTATAAGGGGGTGGGATGTAGCCCAGTGGTAAAACACTTGCTCAATGCGCAGTCTGTCTGGGATCGATCCTCATCAGTGGGCCCATTGAGCTATTTCTCGTTCCAGCAAGTGCACCATGACTGGCATATCAAAGTCTGTAGTATGTACTACCCTGTCTATGGGATAGTACATATAAAAAAATCCCTTGCTGTTAATTAAAAAGAGTAGCTCATGAAGTGGTAACAGCGGATTTCCTCTCTCAATATCTGTGTGATCCTTAACCATATGTCTGACACCATATAACTATAAATAACATGTGTTGAGTGTGTTATTAAATAGAAAATGTATCATCCTTCCTTGTTACTGGTGTACAGCTTTGAGATACAGTAAAAATCTACTGAAAATTAATCTCATTTAACTTCTTAGTATGTAGGGCATGTTACTGGTATATACAGCTTTAAAATACAGTAAACAATCCAGTCATTTAAACTCTTAAGAATGTAGGGCATGTTAATATATGAGATTGAATGTTCTTTAGAAGTGTAATATAACTGAGATTTATTGATGGAGATGGCTAGATTTGCGGGAAAAATGCAAAACACCGGTAATGATTGTTAGGAATATTCTGCTTGGAACCAGCTGAAGTAACGGTGCACATGATTGATTTTTGTCTGTCACGTTCATGTATATTGAAATACTGTCATGATAATGGAGTAGAAGGATTTCGTGGGTCTGCAAAGGAGAGGAATGGATGTTTAATAACATCTCAGCATATGGTGTAATCAGTCTGGTATTTTTGTGACACTTGGCTTAGAAACCTACCCACCACATGGTTATGCTTTCCAGACATTGGCATATGTAACTCAGGCAATTAAAAAAGTAGCCAAAATAATTCATTATGCTGTTGGAAAATAGTCTCCAAAACATTGTCTGCACCAGTTTTGTGGTTAATGTGTAATAGAGAAGTTTAATTTGCCAGTATTAAAAAAAAATAAAATTAAATGAGAAAAATGGATTAGAAAATTAAAAGTTCCATTGCAAAATAAGTGCCACAATCAATTTAAAACACTGCAGCAATCTTCATGGCATTTCCAGTTGCTGTGGTTAATTGCCAGGGAATGGCACTTTACGGTTTTGTCAGAAAGAATTTGCCCTAATTGTTTGGCACTAACACATGCAGGCTTAATTACCACTAAAAACTATAGTTTTGTCCCTAAAAATGCTGTTTTCCAAAATCATTTGTCTAATTATTCCACAAAATTAAACTGTCATTTACCATATCAATTAGAAGTTGAATTTTGAGTGGTAATGTTTTTAATGCATTGTTATTATTATAGCATTTTTGTTTATCTAAGAGTAGCTTAATTTGACTTAACATTCTCAAATGTAATTTATCACCTTGCTCACAATATTATTTTGTCTAGCTTTAACACTACACTGCTAAGAACTATTTTTCATTATCCTATAGTACAGCCATAATAATGAAATATTTTTTATATTTTCTGACTGACAAAATAGCACACATGGACATAATGCACCATGTTAATGGGTAATTTAGCGCTTAATGACCAATAACTTTGTCGGTGCTAAAGATGACATAAAAATTTGGCAACCACTCAACAATAAAAAAAATATGGGTAATAGAATAATAAAATCAGTATGAATTATTATTAAGTTGTGTCTCTCATGAAATGAACATTTATCACTCAATTTGACTGAATTAATAAAAATATCAATTTCAAATTTGTAGGAGTCGGATACATAAGAGTTAATTTTTTACCCTAGGGCAACAGGGATGAATTACTGCCATCCATTTACATGTCATAAATCCAAGAGGTGATTGTGCAGTTATGACCCCACGAGAGCAAGGACATATTGCCATAGCAATCATGGTGACCACTAAATTCACAACCAATTTCATACATACACAGTGAAACCCGTCTAAACTGGACACCCTCAATACCAAGTAAAAATCTGGTTTTAAGAGGTATCCAGTTTGGAGAGGTTCTTTTCTGCACAGGTATTTAAAAAGAGACCATGAAAAACATCCCGTTTTGAGGGAATTCCGGTTTACAGGGGGTCCAATTTTAAGAGGTTTCACTGTGTATATATATATATATACAGTCAAACCTGTCCTAGCGGCCACCTGTACTCAGCGGTCACCTGCCTTAAGCGGCCACTTTGTTTCCTCCCAAACAATTTAGAACGTAAATGCACCTGTAATAAGCGGTCACCTGTCTAACGCGGCCAGTGGCCACCTAAATAGGACCCCAAACCGCTAAAATACCCATATTAAGCGGCCACTTACTATGACAATACACAACATGAAATAGGAATTCAATAATTAAATGGAAAAAGAAAACAAATTTGTTGATAACGGTTAATTTAATACATTCCATTTGCATTATTTCTGAAGGAGATGACATGTAAAAAGTTGATTTATAGCCAACTGTGAAGCACACATCCGTCGATTAGCAGTACAGACGGTAAAACAAGAAACAACAAGAACTATTCTAAAGACTACATATGTGGCAACCTGTACTCAGCGGCCACCTGTCTTAAGTGGGCACTTTTTATCTACTCCCTTGTGTGACCGCTTAAGACAGGTTTCCTACACAGTATGACAGTAAAACGTAATAGCCTACATGTATAATACTTTTTCATATATGTATGTAGAATTTCCTTTTGTTTTTGTTGACATTATACCTTCTTATTTTAAAACTGTTCTTTAAATTTGTAAAACAATTTTAAATTGCTAACTATCAGTGAGCTTGGCACACAGTATACATGTATTTCTCTTAATAAAATAATATTTAATATCAAAATGTTTTTCATACTATGCACAAGAGAAATGTTGTGTCCATAAATTATGTAATCTGTTTTCTGTGAACATGGCTAGCAGTCAGATTCATCGCTCTTTGAGCAAACGTGATTACAACTATTTGCATTGTGAAATAGAATGTTCTATGCATGCTGTGCACTGATGTATAAGTGACTATTGATTTGTTTGATGCCTTCAGTACCAATAACATGCCAGACTGTCTCTTATTTGAAGTCCATGATCCTGTTGGCTTGCTGTAATATTCTGAGTACGTATGAACCTTCGAGTGTGAAATAAGAAAATATGTTTCCGAAGGGGTGAGAGTATGTATCTCAGTGGTAGATAACCTGAGATAGAGTGGGGTCTAAGATTGATCACTCTCAATGGACTTCTGGGTTAATAAAGACTATGGTATGTACTATCCTGTCTGGGATGCTGCACAATAAAGATCCCTTGCTGCTAATTGGAAAAAGATAGATGCTGCATATAAAAGATCCTTTACTGCTAATCAGAAAGTGTATGTCATTGTCTGGCAGCAGTGGGTTTCCTCTCTCATTATCTGTGTAGTTTTGAACTGTATGTCTGATGTCATATAACCATAATTAAAAAAGGGTTTTGAGTGCGTCATTAAATAAAACATTCCTTTCTTCTTTCAAACAGCTATTGTATAAACTGTGCTTGAGTGTTAAGAAATATTAGTTTCACTTTTCCAAAAAAGGTCTGTTAGTATATAAGAAAAATTAGCCAAATCTCTATAAAAGTTCTGGCTTCAACAATGACCAAGTTTTTGACACACATGAGAGAAGTTGGGAAATAAGTTTGAAGTCGGCAAAATTTAGTTGCAATTTAGTAATATACATGCAAAAATCATCATGTGTTGGGGAGAAAAGGAGACCAAATGAAATTGAATCATTTGCTTAGCCAAAGAGTTTTGTTGATTTGAGCAATTTGGACAAGCTGCCAAAGTAAAGTACATCGGACTAATTACAAAAAAATAAACATGGTTTTGAAGGATGGCCAGAAAGTCCGATAACCATATTTACTTATAAGAAGGAAAAGTTCTGTGAAACATTGGCAGAGTACTTCCTGTCATATGGTGAAGTTACTTATTGGTCTCAGTTATATCAGAGGAGAGAAGAAGGTTTCTTTCTACTCTGTAGGTGTTTTCCCACAAGTCTTGCCGGATGGTTTAGAGGATTTTATATTCTGATTACATAGTAAAAGATGGGCTTGCAAAAGAAACCTGGGTGTGAAGCTGTAAGTATTACTGCAGTTGTGTTGTCAGTGATGGAGTATTCCTCAGAATAGTGTGGCAAAGGTTTAACATTGATTCCCTAATTTCTTCATGTTATTCGTACCTCCCTATATACATATATTTAGCAAACATGTTTTCTACAAGTACCACAGTGTTAAAGTAGCCTCTGGTTGTAGTGTCCCTAATGAGCATTCAGCGAAATAGCCTGCTTTTTCCTACTGGCCTTAAGCCATCGGATAACAGGCTGGTAGATACAGGGTTTGGAGCCCTGTACCAGCTCCAACCCAGAGTAAGTTTTTAAGGCCACTACACCTTCTTCTCTCTCACTAAACATTAACCAACTAACAACTAACCCACTGTCCTGGACAGATAACCCAGATAGCTGAGGTGTGTGCCCAGGACAGCATGTTTGAACCGTAATTGGATATAAGCAGGGAAGTAAGTTCAAATGAATGCTTCTTCCAATGGGATTATAATTTTGTACTGGGTAGAACAGTCACTTACTTGACATGAGTCTGCTCTCTTGAATGTTTGGGGAGAGAGTGGCATCAAAGATGCTTCCCTAATGTCCTCAGTGTCAATATCTTCCTTCTTGGTTGTCTCCTTTTCCAATTTGTACACATGGTAGTCACTTGTGGTCATTACAGTTCCAGCAGAACTACTGTTGAGGGTGTAGGTGGGGATGGAGGAGCTGCCAGGAGAACATCTTGTAAAGTTTTCCAAGATACCCCACTACAGCTCAACAGCAGAACTCAGAATGAAAATACCAGAACTGGCATATCCACTGATTTATTAATGCAGATGAACACATGATGAGACCATACAGTGGTGTTACTAGCATAAATTAGCATAATGAACTTACTAGATTGTTTTTATTATCTAACTCAATATACAGTTGAATCCCATTTGCTCGAACCCTGTCAGTTCTTGAGAAAGTGTTCACCCTATCGAGTAGTTTGACGGTCAACAACATGAGTGGAACTAGGGACTTCATTCTTAGTTCGAGCATTGTGATGTATTTGACCCTTCTGAGTTCAACCAAAATTGATTCTACTTTATTTTCAAATAAAAATTTCCTGTTTTTATGGTCATATGCCAATGATTTAGATGAAACTTAGTGTGTTTGTCTGCTGGTAAGTTTTGGTGTTCTTGGATGATCAGAAAACTGTTCATGCCTGTAACTTTACCAGAGAGCTTTGCCCATAACAGGTCTACAGTATTTGAAATCAGTTGCTATAGTGTGTTAAATATTAACATACATCACTGAGCTAATTTGCATGCATAGCATTTTTCAGCCTGGTGAATCTTTTGCTGGTTTTGAATGTTATAATTCCACTTCTTTTGAACTAAGAAACATTTTTGTGTTGAGGTTCGAATGCATTTTTGATGACACTATCTGTAAAAACAATTTAGTGCATCATAGGGGTGGGACATAGCCCAGTGGTATTTGTTTGTTTGTTTGTTTAACGACGCACTCAACACATTATAATTACGGTTATATCGGCGTCGGACATATGGTTATGTCGAGAGAAAAACCCAGTGGTTAGCTGACTAGCCCAGTGGTAATGCACTTGCCTGATGCACAGTTGGTCTAGGATCAATCACCCATTGTTTTTTGTTGCACTATGACCGATATACCAAAAGCCATGGTATGTACTCCACTGTTTGTTAGATTGTGCTTGGTTTCATTTTTTAAGACCACATGTTTAAATTACCAAATGTAATTATCTAATGTGTGGTCAAATGGTGTCGTTAAATAAAAACAAACTATAATGAAAGAAAGAAATGCTTTATTTAACAACGCACTCAACTCATTTTATTTACAGTTATATGGCATCAGACATATAGTTAAGGACCACACAGATTTTGAGAGGAAACCCACAGTCACCACTTAATGGGCTACTCTTTCTGATTAGCAACAAGGGATCTTTTATTTGCACTTCCCACAGCACAAACTATGGCCTTTGTTGAACTAGTTATGGATCACTGGTCAGTGCAAGTCAATTACACCTACCCATTGAGCCTTGCGGAGAACTCAGTCAGGCTTTGGAGTCGGTATCTGGATTAAAAATCCCATGCCTTGACTGGGATCCGAATCCAACATAAGGAGGCAGGACGTAGCTTGGTGGTACAGTGCTCGCCTCATGCATTATCAACCTAGGATTGATGCCTGTCAGTGGGCCCATTGGTCTATTTCTCATTCCAGCCAGTGCTTCACAACTGGTATAACAGAGGCTGTTGTATGTACTATCCTGTCTGTGGGATGGTGCATATAAAAGATCCCTTGCTGCTAATTGAAAAGAGTAATCCATGAAGTGGCGACAGCATGTTTCGTCTCTCAATATATGTGTGGTTCTTAACCATATGTCCAATGGCATATAACCATAAATAAAATGTGTTAACTGCATTGATAAATAAAACATTTCCGTGTAAATATTATATTTCAGAACTACCATTATACAGATAAAACTAAACTGACCTTGTTACTATATTATTTGTTTGTGCCGCATAGGAAACATGTTAACACAATGTACCATGTTTGTTTCATGAGTGTAATGATTTTCATTTTGTCAAAATTATTTTACCAGCGACATAAACTTGCTATGAAATGGTGATGAGTATTCTATTTTTAGTATATTACAAAATAATTATGTTCTAAACACTACATTGATTATTGAAATTGTTATATGGAATGGTGATAGACGGCATACATCCTCAAATCTAGTGATAGTGTGTGATAAAGAGCACAGCTGCAGTGCACTTTATTACTTCCTGGTCGAACACATCATTGTGATATGAACCAAGAGATTTTGAACTCTATAGTTAATAATGGATGCTATCAGTATCAGTGCTTGACAGGTGGCCATAAATCATTGATAACTTACATGCACACATAAGGCAGCAGAAGTGAAAAATGAAATCAAACCGGTAATGTGCAGATGATTGATATCAGTTGTTTTTACTTGTTCTCAATACCAATGACAGTTTTTACCAAAAGAAAAAGGATAGTTAAATTTTTTAAGTACAATTCAGATTAAAATTTATACATATTCTGTGTTTTAATATATCAGTATTTTAATACTTAATTTTAGTGTAGACAGTGGAAGAGAAAACCCACTGCCCACATAGATTTATTCTACTGAATACTACCAAGAGATCTTTTAAATGCTGTGGCCTTTGATATGTCATTTTGGAATTCTAGTTGGGATGAGAAGGAAAGACAGAAGGAAGTAAATTTGTTATTTAACAACACACTCAACACATTTTATTTACGGTTATATGACGTCAGATATATGGTTAAGGACCACACAGATACTGAGAGAGGAAACCTGCTGTCGCTACTTTATGGGCTACTCTTTTCATTTAGCAGCAAGGGATCTTTTATATGCACCATCCCACAAAAAGTATAGTACATACACAGCCTTTGTTCACCAGTTGTGGAGCAGAAATAGCCCAATGGGTCCACTGATGGAGATCGATCCTAGCTCAACCGCACACCAAGCAAATGTTTTACTACGGAGCTACATCCCACCCCTAGAAAAGAAGGAAATATTTTCTTTTATTTAAGACACACTCAACACATGTTAATTACAGTTACATGGTATCAGACATATGATTATGGACCACACGTATAATGAAACAAGAAAAACCACTGCCACCATGCCATAGGCTACTTGT
The DNA here is from genome assembly GCA_016106625.1 of Dracogyra subfuscus. Lineage (NCBI taxonomy): Eukaryota > Metazoa > Mollusca > Gastropoda > Neomphalida > Peltospiridae > Dracogyra > Dracogyra subfuscus. Next base: position 9,002 of record JAECMU010242107.1, on the reverse strand, counting down.
TTTGATTAGCAGCTGGGGTCTTTTTATGTGCATCTTCTTACAGACATGATACTACATTTCATGACCTTTAATTGTCACACCAGTTGTGGAGCTGTATGACTATATCCCACCCCATTAGTTGAGAAGGGGTGGGGTGGGGGGTGGGGGGGGAATCAATGTGGCAAAAATAACACCATTCCCTGAGCTGTCTACATGTTTGACATTAAATGGAGTGTACCTGGTATATACAGTAGGCTTTTTTTGATGACCACCATCACCTACATTTCATGGTTACAGTTGCACACATAACTGCATTAATTAGATACAGCTTTGCGAAAGACCACTTACTTTCAAAGATAATGAAAGTTAAATTTTGTTTTATTTAATGACTCCACTAGAGCACGTTGATTTATTAATCTGTCTGACATATAGTCTTAGATAGGAAACCCACTACATTTTTCCATTAGTAGTGAGGTATCTTTTATATGCACCATCCACAGACAGGATAGCACATACTATGGCCTTTGATATACCAGTCATACTGGCTAGAAAGAGAAATAGTCCATTGGGTCCACTGATAGGGATAGATCCCAGACCAACCATGCATCTGGCAAGTGCTTTACCACTGGGCTACATCTCACCCCTTCAAAGATAATGAATGCTCCCCAAACTGATTTAATTGTTTCATTCAGAATGTACTTTTATGCACAGAACAAAGACTGTGTAGCATTTTCTATGACCCACCTTGCTGAATACTGCAGTGCAGAACATTTAATTATTCTGAACATTTATAAATATTTTATTGATGCTTCTGTAATAAAATATGTGAATAATAAATTGTAGAATCTTTTACATCATATTAATTTTGGGTTGGCTGCACACTGTCCTCTTGGGTATTATATTTTGTGATAAATAACAGTTGACAGACACAGTTATGAAATCTGTGGTTTTATTTGTAATTTATTTCCAGTAGTGTTTTACACCATATATTAATGTGACTGCTACTAATGCTAGCTAAAGAGTGCCATGGTGATCATATTCCCCTAATGATAATACCTTTTTACATTTACACCTTCATTTACATACTTTGTTTGTTTGTTTGTTTGTTTAACGACGCACTCAACACATTGTCATTACGGTTATATCGGCGTCGGACATATGGTTATGTTGAGAAAAAAACCCCAGTGGTTAGCTGACAGGGATCGATCCTAGACCGACCGCGCATCAGGCAGGCAATGTACCACTGGGCTATGCTGCCCGCTTCATTTACATACAGTCAAACCTGCTTACACATCCACCTATGTTGACAGACCACCATTTTTTATTTTACCAAATCATCTAGTAAAGTACTAGGCCACCTTTTGATGTTTCTTTTGGTGGCTGTACAACACAGGTTTAACCATATCTGTAGATATTAGCAGAAATTTAACCTTTTATTCACTTTCATAAAGGCATTTGTTATGGCTTTTCCCATCCTTCTGGCCTCCAGTCTAACGGACAATGGTCTATTGTCAGGCGATTAATGTTTTATAGTTTCCCAACAATTTAATCATTCCATCAGACTGACTGCCCGATTGAACACATTCTTGTTAATAAGGCACGCTTTATTGAATTTAGTATTCGCTGGTGTATACCTGAATTGATTCATCCAACGGCTTGTCATTCGGCATGTAGCATTTTGTCCACTCAATAATGTCTGTGCTATTTGGCTTGGAGATTTATAGGCGTTGTGAAGACTGGGAATATTATTACAACATAGTAGAGCTTGAACAAGTTATTTAATTAGCCAGTAGGAAAGGATTTTTTTTATTTTTTTTATGACATCTCGGTACATTTTTCATGTGATGGCTATTTGGTGTCTAACAGATGGGTAATTCATCACTTGGTCAAAAGAGACTTTGTGTCACATCGACCAAATGTTTGACATCCAGTTGCTGAGTATTAATAAAAAATGTGTGCTAGTGGTTTTGTTAAACAAAACAAATTTTAGCTTTTGGTCAAAAGAGAGAAGAAACTCACAGCTGCCCATACTGAAAAGCAGCAAGTTTCCATTAGACAGAACAGTACATACCATGGCTTTTGATGTACCAGTCATGGAGCACTGGTTAGAATGGGAAAACAAATATGTAACACATGTCAAGGCAGAGTACTACAACTGAGATACATTCCTGTACATGTATTAAACAAGGAACATATTTATACAGCCCTTGCCATGAAAAAAGGAGTTATTAATTCCTGTCCTGACGTATATATTTATGGGGAGCCATATTGTGAACACTGATATTTTAATCCTTTTGTAGTATATTTTTTTTATTCACATCCTAAGGGGAGATAACAATTACTCTTCTGGAACTGATCTCAGGAGAGTGACAGCTCCCCTGAAATGGCAAGGTCTAAATTAGTGGTGATTATAATTAAGTTATAGGTTTTAGAAACCACTAGGGTCAGGATATAGCTCAGCTGATTACAAGCTTACTTGAGGTGCTTTCATCATAGTATTGAACCACCTTGGTTGATCCATTCACCTGATTGGGTTTTTTCTTGTTCTAACCAGTTTACCACAACTGGACAAAGGTTGTGATATGTGCCTTCCTGTCTGTGGGAGAGATCCCTTATTGCATATAGAAAAATGTAGCGGGTTTCCTCTGATGACTATGTATCAGAATTTATCCCAAGAAAGTAATTAACAGACAGTCTATAACCGGCCTTGGTGATGTCGTGGTTAAGTCATCGGACATAAGGCTGGTAGGTACTGGATCCGCAGCTTGGTACTGGCTCTCACCTATAGTAACCACTAACACACTTGTGTTGGACAGACAGACCAGATAGTTGAGGTGTGTGTTCAGGATGGCGTGTTTGAACCTTAGTTGAATATAAGCACAGAAATAACTTGAAACGAATTAATGATGTGCACAAATTTTGGAAATTAATACAGTGTAACATATTTTTCATGAATATATCAAAATAATTCAATGGTCATATTTATTAGCATCTGGATGCTCAATAAACAGAAACTGCTACAACACATAACAGCAGGATATAATCTATTTTCACTTCTGATAAGGTTGTAACAAACTGTAGATAAATTTGATGTACTTTGATTGAAAATTCAGAATAAATATTCCCTTTACCATTCAAATTTGATGTCTGTAATCCGTTATCCATGTTTATGATAATGGAGTTGAGGAAAACGATATGGTCAGCAACAGTTGATAAGTAAGGTACTCTGCTGAACAAATAACTGAATGGATGTGTCAGTATTAGTGGCAGCCATTTCCAGGTTAATGGCAATGGCAGATTAAAAAGTATGAAAGATCAGTTCATTTTTGTGCAACCATAATGTTTCTTTTTTCAGTTTGAATGGTGGTTAGAGAATAGTACATAGTGGCTTGTATATACCATTTGTCTTATAAATGAGTTGCTTTAAAACATACTTACCAAGCAAGCAAGATGGCTGTTGTTGGGTGTACCCCTAGGTTACCCCAGTATTGGCCCATAAAAGGGCCTGATCTGTTCAGATCAGGGCAGGACAATCCATAGGAGACTTTCAGGTTAACTTATTCATCAGTTTTATTCATGCTTATTTCATTGGACGGTATGACTGTGGCAACCAGGTCTTCTCCTATAAGCAGCCAATTATATTATTTTAAATTGATAACATATATGTGTTATTGCCATAAGGTATCATAAATAACCCATGATGTTGTCACGACCAGGTGGGTACAAAAAGTGTCTATATATTTCATGCAGGTACAGAGCTCTACATCATTAATTATAACAATAAAATAGAGACTTATTGTGTTATTACAATGAATACTAGCAACAGCGTTCCTGCGTCTGTAAAATACTTGATTTTTAAATTGTGTGCATAAGCATAAGCAAATACATAAGAATAATATCCTAATGCCCCCTTCACAAACACAGATTTTTCTTACGAGTCCTTACGGATTGCACAAATTCACGGATTCGTACGATTTGGCCACTTTTATGACCGATTTAAGAGTTGTTACGAGTTATTACGATCTATTTATGGTTTATTATGGATTATTACGAGTTATTATGATGTATTTACGGCACAATTTCACGATTTGTTACAAGTTGTCATGGATAACTATGAGCAACTTATGGGCATTTTACGAGCTTTTTACGGATTGTTACAAGCATATTACGGAATGTTACTATTCATCGAAGCTTTTACGTGTTAGTTACGACCAGTTTACTTCTTGTTACAAATAGTTACGAGTTACATGTAGTTACAAGTAGGCTATTTACGAGTCCTTACCACTTTTTGCCAAAAAATATATAAATCCTGCAAATCTCAATGTATCATCATTCGACAACTGACATCCAGAGAGACAACATGGCATATGAGAGAAACAGATTGCAATTATATAAACAATTTCTACAATTGCTCCTTCAACTAGCCCAGAGGGAAGAGGACAAGGCCCAGCAGCTACTAGATATTCCTCAACCGAGGCGGAGGAGGCGTCCAGCTTACAGAAGGGTTTGGTGCAGGACCTGGCTGGCTTGCAGGACCCTCTTTGGACAGTATGATCATCTCCTGCATGTGACTTCTTGATAACAACTGAAAATAAAGTGTTCGATTTTGCAGATTTTATACCTTTCCACAAATCGTAAACAATACGTAAGAATACGTAAAGTATACATATCTATTCGTAAAGTACTCGTAACAACACGTAAAGTGCTCGTAATAACTCGTAACAATCCGTAAAGCCATCGTAACATGACCCGAATGAAATCGTAAAGAACACGTAAGCACTCGTAATAATCCGTAAATAAATCGTAAACTAACCGTAACAAATCATACAGAAATTGTTATGAGTCATTTACGGATTATTGCGAGCAGTTTACGGATGGTTACGTGTTATTTATGGAAAAATCAATCCATGGACAATCGTAAGAAGATTTTTGACATGTCAAAAAAATTGCCTGTCTTTTCACGGATCCTTAAGAGTGTCTGCGAGTTGTTGCGAGTTGTGACGAGTTATTTATGGATACCAGCGAGTTATTTATGGATGCTTGAGATTGACTAAGAGTTGGCGATCCATAAGGACTCGTAAGAAAAATAGAAGCTAGAACAAAAGAAAAAGCCATAAGGTTTTGAAATGACTGAATAATTTAGGTGGGCTTACCAAATTCTCAGCAGTAGATCTTAATAAACCTGGATATGTACTCAACCCAACTAATGTCCCAAGACTTGTACACCAAAGGTTGTGGTGTATACTGTTCTGTCAGTCTGAAAGTATATTAGAAAAAGAAAGAAATAAATGTTTTATTGTATTTACTGTTATATGGTGTCAAACATATGGTTAAGGACCACACATGTTGAGAGAGGAAACCTGCTGTCACCACTTCATGGGCTACTCTTTTTGATTAGCAGCAAGGGATCTTTTATATGCACCATCCCACAGACATGGTAGTTCATACCACAGCCTTTCATATACCAGTCGTGGGGCCCTGGCTTTTTCATTTATAGGGAAAAGGTTAAAGTTAAATAACAATTTGTTTAATGACACCATTAGAACACATTGAATGTTTAATCGTCAGCTATTGGATGTCAAACATTTGGTAATTTTGACATATTGTCTTAGGGAGGAATCCTGCTACATTGTTCCATTAGTAGCAAGTGATTATTTATATGCACCATCCCATAGACAGGATAGCACATACCACAACCTTTGATATACCCGTCATAGTGTACTGGCCGGAGTAAGAAATAGCCATTGGTAGGAATAGCTTATGTTGCAGCAGCAGGTTTCTTATCTGTTTCTCTATTGACCACATGTCAAATAACCATGTTAGATACTAAACAGTCATATTTTTAAATGTGCTGGAATTCTTTTTTTCCTTTAATTCTGATTCAATAATTGGTGGGTTTTTTGGTGCAAGATTACCATGTCAAACAACAAATAGATGTGCTGAGGTATCATTTTGAAAACAAATATTGCTTTCAACACTAAATGCACATCTTGTTCTTTCTAAAATATGCATGTTGACCAGCTAATATTTCAGTATTATAATGTAGGGAAAAGTCTTTATAGCAGGGTTCACCCGACCAGGCGAAGTGAGCCCAAACTTCGCCTTGATCTCGCTGACTTCTCCCTGACCATGTGTCTGGAGCGATGTCAAAGTCGCCTTGCCAAAACAGGCCACATGCTGGGTGGCATATGTTCACGGGTGACTGACCATGAATTTGGAGATTGTGACATGTGTAATTAAGGATTAATTATCCCGGTCTTTGAAGATAATACAAAGGAACATAAAAGAATATATCTGCAATCACATGAACCGTAATTTGGTATTTATGAAGGTAACTCACTGGGAAAAGTATATAATGTGTATTTTGTTGAATTATTTAATGTATTAAGACAACGTTTAGAAATGTGGTACATGCATATAATAATCATGTCGATTTAAAAAAAAAAATGTTTAACATGGTACATTGCTTTTTTTGTTGTAAAAATAGAAATAAATTCAAGTCTCCCTCTGATTGAAAACTTCTCCCTCTCAAGGTCTGGAGGGAGAAGTCACTTCTCCCTAAAATTTAGACCTAGCTTGAGCCTTGATATAGGCTATGCTTGTTGACCAATCCCATCTGCTAATATAAACAGAAATAAATAAATATTGTTTAAAACAAAAACCCATTGCTTTCCTTTAATTTTGATTTAATAATTGTATTTTGCAGGATGACATGGTATGTCTCAGCTGCATTGCCTCATCCAGAGACAGCAGAGTACCTAGTCGCGTCTGCTTGGCAGCTGAGGGGTTTGGAAACCGAATGTGCTTTCTGGAAAATATTTCCAGCCGAGTAAGTACATGTTATCCTAATTTCATGCTGGCTGCACATTGTTGTGTTGGCTTTCAGTGTTTATAGTACAGAACAATAACCATACATTAGTTTTTATCTCATGAATTTAGGATATTAATGCATTTTAAAGTACTTGCACATTTTAAGCTTCATTTTGGGGAAGATTTCAGAGATCACCCTGTCCATTGCCAAATTAGCAAATTGCTAATGTTTGTACAAAGTAGCTACAACATTTAGCCTTTTATTTAACCACATTGCCAAAATTTGTTTCAGAATGCATGAGCTCTAAGATTTAAACTATTCAAATGTACACTTCCCTAATTGTTCTTTATGCTGTTTTGTTGAAGAAAGCAATAAATTACCAAATGAAAACATTCCTCCAATTTGTTTCACACCATTTTTATTTTTTTTAAGTAAACCTATTCTAGTGCATATATACAGTGAAACCTCTCTAAACTGGACCCTCTACAAACTGCAATTCCCTCAAAACCGGTATTTGTTATGGTTACTTTATGCTATCAGTACAGAACACCAGCCGTTTTACTTGATCCTATGAGTGTCTGGTTTATTGGAGGTTTCACTGTACATGTATGCTAATATTTGTGTGTGTGTGTTATATAATAGACTGTGTGCTTGAATCAGACAGTGAGAAATGCTATTTAAAGCTGAACTTGAGCAAATGGCAGACTGGAAAACTCTCAAGGAGAGCTACAGCACTTTAGCCAGATTTTTTCTGGGAATGTCCATTAGGAAAATTATCTTAACACTTTAGCTGTTTGCACTAGAGCACAGAAAACCAAACTGATATGGGACTGCTAGTTTGTCTAAACTACAAAAGCTGCCTCACTGATGCAGTAGGCATGCTTTTTAATTGCTAGCATCTGTCCCAGAGCAATTCCCTGATAAGACAATCACATGATCTGAGTGAGTAATTTCCAGACAGACAAAAACAGGCACTGATAAATAAAAAAAGCAACTGATGTGTCATACAGTGGTAAATACATCCAGGGAGGTAACATGGTTTGGACTCCTTTGTCTACATTTCCCCTGGTTACCTAATATTGCACTGTAAGAATTGTTTTGGCCTCAGCAGGAAGAGTTTGTCTTATGCCCTCCACCCCCACCCCCACACACAACCAGCTTATACCCCTGATTCAGCACAGTAGTCCAGGCAAGTTATGAAAAATATGGGCCAACCTGGAACAAATTGCAACAGTACGTTTTATTGTTGGAAGTTGCTCCATAGACCCCCCACAACATTATATCCAAAATCAGCCAAAATCCGACCACGGGAAAATGGCTAATTAGCATAAATCCTAGATGGCCGCCAATTTGAACTTTGAGGCCCTATACCTCCTTAATGGCTGGTCTAGGACCAAATAAATATATTACAAGCGGGTATAAAAGTGATGCCAACGAATAAGTCTAGCTTATCGGAAATGTGATTTGACATAGTATGACGTATATATGTCGTCACGACTTAGATATAAAGTCAAAAAGCTATGTTTAGCACACGTCAAAAACTTTTTTAAACGTTGTTTGAGAGCAAGGACACAAATTAAGTCAAGAAATGAATGAATGAATGAATGAATGGATGAATGGATGGATGAACGAATGAATTAATGAATATTTAACGACACCCCAGCGGGAAAAATACATCAGCTATTGGATGTCAAACTATGATAATGGGAAAATAAAGTGATGAACAAAACCAAAGCAGACTTTGCAGTAGAATCTGCCTTTTCATTACCCCTGATGCCTACATGGCTGGGCACCCCAAAAAATGCAACATATTTATTGGCAATAGATAAAAAGACACACTTTCCTATCACCATTCCAATTAAGGGATGGTCCAGCTTCATGTTTTGTAAAGCTTGAAGACACGAAAGTGAGTCTGTAAAAATAATACATTTGGATGCACTAGAATCCTTTATTTCCTCGAAGGCTTTTAATAACTGCCCAAACTTGAGCACTAAAGATCGATGCTGAAAAACTGTAGCACAAGCCACAGAAGTCCCATCCACTGATCCATCTGTATACACAGGAATGAAATAAAGGTACTTGTCTTGAATTTCCATGAACAATTGTTTATAAACTACAGCATCTGTACGATCTTTCGTCATATGCGCCAAATCAAACACAATCTTAGGTGGTGTAATACACCATGGTGGCAAAACTAAATATGAAGGAGTTT
>JAECMU010242106.1:0-14636 GCA_016106625.1 Dracogyra subfuscus | reverse complement strand
TTGGTGGAATAAATTGTAGCCTCGACAAATGGTTGCTTAATACAGGTGGCCACCTATATGGACTATATATATCAAATTCAATACGATTTACATTATTAAATGGTATTATATCAATGTTATACCACAGATATGGCATTATTGACATTCGCACGGGACGTAGCCCACTGGTAAAGTACTTGCTCAAAGCGTGGTCAGTCTGGGATCGATCCCTGTCAGTGATTTTCGTTCCAGCCATTGTATCACTACTTTATGTATTTTATTCAGCTAATGTTGGCTGTTATACTAGTCCTTTTGATCAACTTCTCAAAATTATTATACTGCTTTGTACGTTTCCACTGAATGACATCTAAGGTACATTATGCTTGTCTGAGTAAAGTTTCACTTATCAGGACAAACAAATGAATTCTTCTTTTGAACAATGCCATATAGTCCATCCAACAAGGATCGTATTTTGTTCATACTATGTAATTTACTACAAGTTAATTATTTCCGAGCTGATTGATATGTAAATTGCACTAAATGTTTTTATTTTTTTACTGAAACACTTTTGCTTCTTACATCAAACCAAACTGAAATTATTTACAAAAAACATTTTAATAAAATGATGGACGGACTATATTCTAACGTTTATTTTGACAGCTCGTGATGAAGGTCGAGGTCAGCAAGCAGTGACTGACCTGAAGAAAGAGGGGCTATCACCAAAGTTCCACCAGCTGGACATCACTGATCACGACAGTATAGTCAAGCTGAAATCCTTTCTGCAGTCAACGTATGGTGGACTGGATATTCTGGTCAATAATGCTGGAATTGCTTACAAGGTAAGAAGCCTATTATAATGTACACAAAATAATTGTGATAACAGCAGGGCTCACCCTGGATCAGAAATATTTCTAGCCAAAACATTTGCCAAATGGAATAGCCTGACCCTGAACTAGCATTTGTATTGGAATTGACACTGTCGGTCAGTTTTATTACTTTGGTTCAAAGACTGCAAAGTTAGAATGACAAGCTACAGAACTTTGCTTTCATACATGTTGAACATATGCTGTTAAAATTTATAACCCTGATTAATCAAATAAGCAAACATCATTACACTAGTCCTATTCTGGATGATGCCGTTTTTCATTACGTTTTGAGATCACTATTATGCTAATTGTATGTTTGGTATTATTATTATGTTTGAGATGTTGGATAGATTATGTAATAGTTTGTTCATCAGAAGATAAAAAAAAATATTGTCCCCTGCAATATATATATATTTAATTATGTCTCTCCTGATAAATTAATTTAATAGTGGCGTACTGCATCATTCAGTGGCCTGAAAATGTATCCCATTTATGATTTACTCAACTAATGTTTCCAATCCCATTAAACATAGCACCCTGGCGAAATATTCTGGATGAATCCCTGTATATTTTGGAAAAGGGTGGATAGCTTTAACTGGCCATGTATTTTTATGTTTAATTCTTTCAGGTGGTTTGTGCACTTATTGGATTATTTCTCATTCCAGCCAGTGCTCCACAACTAGTGTAACAAAGGCTGTGGTATGTACTATCCTGTCTGTGGGATGGTGCATATAAAAGATCCTTGCTGCTAATCGGAAAGAGTAGCCGATAAAATGATGACAGCAGATTTGTGTCTCTCAATATCTTTGTTGTCCTTAACCATATATCTGACACAATATAACCGTAAATAAAATGTGCTTAGTGTGTCCTTGAATAAAAACATTTCCTTCCATGTTTCAGGTGGCATCCACAGCTCCTTTTAGTGAACAAGCTGAGGTATCTGTGAAAACTAATTTCTTGGGAACATTAGATGTTTGTGACACATTATTTCCTCTTCTTCGTCCACATGCAAGGTAATTCAATTAAAAGTTTACCTTATATAATAAAGTAAAGTTGAAACCAGAACCCCTAAAAAAACGTTGACAAGCTGTAGGTAAATACCAGGAGATGACATGTATGTTTGTATTTTCAATAAAGGTTAGTTTAGTTTAATAAAATTTTTAGAAACTCTTGCATTAAAATTGCTTTTTGGCTAAAAGGAAAAAGGAGGGTTTTATTTGGGGGGTTGATCCCACTGCCGCCTTTCCTTTTACTTCTTTCAATTCCATCTCATTTCATCCCGATCTGGCAGCTCGTCGTATCTTTCAACTTCTTTCACTGTTCACCTCCACATCCCAGTGCTTGTCCTTGTCTCTACAATGCAGCAGGTGCTTGTCTCTTGTGGCTATCTGTGCTACACACCTGTCATTCCCCATCAGCTTTTAGCTGTGGGCTTAGCAGCCCTCGAAATTCGCGGCGGCAATCGGCAATACCGTCGCAAAAGCTATCGCAAACTTGATTTGCGACAGCATTTCATTGCCGTCGCAAATCTGTGAGTGTTAAAAAGTCTGTAGGCATTTCTCTCTGAACTCTGTCCAATTACAGATCCCAGAAAAAAAGAGCATAAATGTATTATCGTGTGTAGCTCAGTTTCCTCAATAAATATTAATTGATTTATTCTAGTATAGAAGCTTACGAAAGTAAAGTTGATATGTTATATTTTAGCATATTATTACAATAGTGCATCATATATTAAGAATTTCGACAGATTTAATCTTTTCTTTAAAATTGCCACCGTAGTGCCGTTGCAAAATTGATTTGCAACGGCACTTAACTGCCGTTGCAAACTTGTCCGAATTTCAAGGGCTGGCTTAGTCTGACCACTTCAGAGAGTCTTCAATAGTTCCTTCTGACATTGTTAAGAGGCACTTGTAACCACCTTCTATGTTACTCTACTACCAGCGGTCGTTAGTGCCATGGGTCAGACCAGCTTTATTAGGACATGGATGCCAGGTGGGTGTAGGAAAGTACACAGAGACTGCACCCATGAAGGAAGTTGAGACAGGTAGGCGATGGTGTGGACAGCTCAGAAGACAGAATTTGAGAAAACCGACAGAAAGGGTCAGAACATATTGAAATTGTGGCAAAAATGAAAAGTTTTTTTTAATATATTAATGAGAATGGTAGGCAAAGAAAGATGAATGAAAGTGTGAGCCAGCTTTGATGGGATTTGAACCACTGTCATCAGCTTGATTTTTTGAACTCCCTTGAATGGTGACAATTCTTGCAATATTTCCCCATCTACAGTGTAGTGTATGTGCTGAAAATTATCTAAAATGATTTCGCATATGAATAACAATATGACTTATTGAATAAGTCATCCATGTTTTCAGATATTTTGGAACAGTTAGATATTTTGTAATTTTGATGCTTTGCAGTGTTTATATGAAAGCACCAGTAGGAATAACAAGTTTTACTCACTATTGGAAATACAAAGAATACAGTAAAATAGATTTAAATCATACAGCTCATACTTAACAATTTATGATATCTTTAACCTGTAAATATTAATTAAAAAATTTATCTGGTACATCAAATACCATTTTGCTTAAGACAATTTGTATGAAAATTAGAAGTTGACTCTTTTAATTTTTACATGGCAGGACATAGCCCAGTGGTAAAGTGTTAGCTTTATGTGTCGTTGTTCTAGGATCGATCCACGTCAGTGCGTCCATTGGACTATTTCTCATTCCAATCAGTGCTCCACAACTGGTATATCAAAGGTTGTGGTATGTACTGTCTTGTTCATGGGATGGTGCATATAAAATATCCCTTGCAACTAATGGAAAAATGTAGCAGATTTCCTCTCTAAGAATCAGAATTACCAAATGTTTGACCTCCAGTAGCCCATAAATCAATGTGCTTTAGTAGTTTCATTAAACAAAACAAACTTTAACTTTTAATTTTAACAGGTGAATCGGGAGATAGTATAAAATAACCAGAATAATGTTGTTTACTAAATACACACCCCTTCATAGTCCATTCCTTGACATGGTGAGGGGGCTTGTATGTCTCAGTGACCCAGAAAGCTATGCCTTCAGGGGCTTTAAATGGCTTCTGTTAGGGACACCCAAGCTGGACTTGTCTATTGGTAGAGGCTAGGTTGATATGGACTGAGGGTAAGGTAACCCTAACAGAAACCTCGAGTATTAAAGTCAAAGGTATTGGGTGGCATAGTCCACTCTAATAAACTGTAATACAATGCATCAACAGCTATTATGACTACTAAATACACAGCCATGAATGTGCTAATCCACATGTATTGTCATTTTTTATAATACAACTCCCAATGGACAAATAATTACTTTTTAACAATTCTTTGCCAATTTCAAATGTAATTAACACTGAGAAAACAATTCCATAGATAAGCATTTTGTTTTGAATTAGGACTTCGATTTAATTTTATAATGTGTGTAATTGCCTTTACAGAGTAAAAAAGGCAAGATACAGCATTATTTTTATGGCAGTGGTGCTGGTGGTGGAGTTAATATTTCAAGCCCTAATCTAGAATTGAATAAGTAGGAGAAGTGACTTCTCCCTTCTAGGAAGAAAGGGGAGAATTTTGATAAAAATAGGCAAAGTGAATATTTATCAGTACATTCATAACATTGTGCCATTTTTCCACATTAATCAGAAAAATTCCAAATTATAGTTACGGTAATATAATTGAAACAAAACAGTTGTATGTTTCATTAAAAACGTGACATTATTGAATAGTTGATAATGTGCTGTTATGTTAAATGAAAGTATTCAATTAGTATTTTTTGGCATTACTGGAATGAATGTGGCCAAGGATTAACAACACTTGACTGATCACGGCAAACGGCACAACATGTTTCGAAGTACAATCTGGCACCAAAGTAAAAACATGGTCCGACATACGGCAACATGGTACCAAGTAAGCTATGCCATTAAAAGTCAAGGTATTGGTGTCTGTTGTTTGATTTTGTTTTTGAAATCAGATTAGGTCCACAATATTACAGTGACTTTCACTTATCACTACTGCTAATAACTTGGCAATTTGAGCCAGCTTTTGGTGAAAAAAAAGGCTTATTTCACAGGCAAGATAGGGCCTGATATTTGTGTTTAGCTCAACATTAAAGTTTCACATTTAACTCTTAATTCCCACAAACTATAATCCCTACATCAGTGAACTTGGTTCACCTATGAATCTTCATCTCAATGCATGTTAATAAGAAATTTTGAGATTTATTAATTAAAATTTGATTTAATTTTTATAATTTGATATTAATTTTTAAAAAATACAGATTTTTATCATACTTTGAAATACTAAATAAATTAACTTTCTTTTTACAGAGTGGTGAATGTATCCAGTCTTGTTTCACAGATGAGCATCAAGAAATGTTCCCCAGAAAATCAAGCCAAGCTCAAAGATCCTTCCATTACCATGGATACGCTGAAGTCAATTCTGCAAGATTTTGTGGAGTAAGCAAAATTTAGTCTCGATATTCATTTATATTTTAGGACATAGCCCAGTGGTAAAGTGCTCACTTGATGCACAGTCGGTCTAGGATCGATCCCCGTTGATAAGCCCATTGGGCTATTTCTCATTCTAGTCAGTGAACCACGACCTGTATATCAAATTCCATGGTATGTGCTTTCCTGCTTGGGGTGGTGCATATAAAAGATCCCTTGCTAGTAATGGAAAAATGTCAGATTTACTAAATGTTTGTCATCCAATAGCAAATTTTTAATAAATCATTGTTCTCTAGTGGTGTTGTTAAACAAAACAAACTTTAACTTTCATTCATATTTTTAAAATAATCTATAAATTGTATTCATTATATAATGTGTCTGACAATAATAGCATGTACACTTTAAAAACAATATATGATAGAAGTTAGTGTTTTCCCTTGCTTGTTTTAGCATGGTGCAGCACCATGCCTCAGTAGTCCAGCACCATCTTGCCTTAATCAGTGCCATGCTGCTCTGAGATTAAACAAGCCTTTTTCAATAATTAATTGTAAAACTGTCTTTATAAAACAGCCAAAAAGGTATTATTAATTAATAAAATATGCCTTTTATATCTTTTGCCATTCATTTATTAAAGCAAGCACATAAATTACATAAATGTTTATTTCAACTGATTTTTGTGTATTTTTAATGAAAAATCAAGTGCCTCAAAAATGGTGAAAATGTGTTTGGTCTACCATGCCTTGCCAAATTTCTAGTGAAATAACCGGAAGTGATTTCTACTGGATTCTTTTAAAAGTATATGATAGAAATTATTTCTACTGAATTGAAACAATGTGAAATTATGGACTGTGTTTTCCTGTGTATTATGTACATGTATGTCGTTGTATAAAGTACATACCTCACCTCATCCCATTCACCTCTTGAACATTTATTCTACAAAAACAAAACAAAAAATATTAAATTAAAAGACACACACACATGTACCATTCTATAATGCAAATTATTATTATTTAAAAACATTTCATTACCAATATATAAATCTGATAATAAATGCATTGAAATCAGCTAACAATCAGCAAATAGTCTTTTTTTTTGCATCTAAATCCTCCAGGGGATGTGAGATGTAACCCAGTGGTACAGCGCTCACTTGATACACAGTCAGTTTGGGATCGATCCACGTCGGTAGGCCCATTGGGCTATTTCTCGCTCCAGCCAGCATCACAACTAGTACATCAAAGGCTGTGGTATGTGCCATCTTGTATATGGGATGGTGCATATAAAAGATCCCTTGCTGTTAATCAAAAAGAATAGTCCATGAAGTGCCGACAGCAGGTTTTGTCTCTCAATATCTGTGTGGTCCTTAACCATATGTCTGATGCCATATAACCATAAATAAAATGTGTTGAGTGCATCATTAATTAAAACATTTTCTAAATCCTCCATGAACAACACAAAGTGTGATAGCTGTATAAGATTAATTTCCACTATCAACAGAAAGCTACTCAAACACTGTTCCTGTCCTTGTTCCTTGATGTTGGCATGCAAAACTCAATGGGTTATGTGAAATGTTTTGGGAGGAACTCATAAATGATTGACACAAATCTGTGTCGTGTATCATTTCAGTGCTGCGAAGTCTAACACACACGAAGCGAAGGGATGGCCCAGCTCTGCATATGGCATGTCAAAGGTCGGGGTCACTGTAATGACCTTCATTCAACACCGAATGTTTCAGAGTGACCCAAGAGAAGACATTGTCATCAATGCTGTAAGAACATTTCCTTGTTAGCTTTAGCAAATACATATATAGTGTATATGCTGGTATGTTAGGGTTCGAATGTCAGAATTTGTTGCCTACAGTAATTTTTAAATGTTTTTATTGCAGACAAAATGCTTATTGGTGGTCATTTTTAAGGGCGAATTATGGGGGGATTCTCAGTTGCATGGACCCCCCCACACCGCCGCTAAAAAAACCCAACCCCACCATGTAGATTTAAACTGATGTCCACATAAAATTTATAATTTCAAATCATAAGTATTTACATATTGTTTCGGAAACCTACCTTACCTAAAGCATAATCTGCCTGCCTACAGCAATTATAAACTATAAACCTTTGCAACCAATATAAATTGTTTTAAAATTATCCCTTCAACCAATACCATTAATTTTTATTCAGCAACAAAAAACCTGCCATGTTGCAACATGGAGTCTGTCTATGGTTGTTGCCAACAATGCCATTGTTATGCTCAAGCCCTGTTTTCATCAGTGAAGTCTGGCAATTCATATTGCAAAAACGGTTGTTGCCAACAGTGCCATCGTTAGGCTCAAACCCTGTTTTCATCAGTAAAGTTTGGCAATTCATATTGCAAAGATGGTTGTTGCCAACAGTGCCGTCGTTAGGCTCAAACCCTGTTTTCATCAGTAAAGTCTGGCAATTCATATTGCAACAATAGATAACCAGAAAAACTTTGGTTGTGTGGAAATGGATAGTCTAAACAATAAAATATAAGTAAACGACTCTTATAGTGAAAAATAGACTATAGTGTTTAATATCTAGGGTCTGTCCCTTTTAAGCCCTGTTTTATGTATATTCACCAATTTTAAATCAAAGTTAAATATTTCAATAAAAAAGAAAGAAAAAAGATAGAAGATTTTTGAAATTTAAATTAGTACATTTCTGTAAAAGAGCCTTAATTTTGTTTGAATAACCGAAACCTGATTTCCACTACAATTTTATTGACCAGATTTTTCAAACTACCGGGAAATATGTATTATGTTTTGGGGTTTTTGTTTTTTTTAAATGTATTTTAAGATTATATAACTTATTATATATTTTTTGTTTTAGTGCTGTCCAGGCTATGTAGCAACAGATATGTCAAGTTTCAAAGGCCATAAGACGATTGATGAAGGTATTGTATTATTCATTGTTACAAAACAATATATTGTTACTAAACTATATATATATCTTCTGTTTTCAGATGATTTTTTTTAAAAGGGACATTCCTGAGTTTGCTGCAATTTTTAAGATGATATCGACTAACAGAGACTTTTTAACAATTGTAATTACATATCAAATATATTTTCTTGCATAATATATCAGTGGCTGTATATTAAATGTGTTTCTGATCGTTCTAACATTTGTATTAGCATAAATTTCATTTTATTTCCTAAAAAAAACATTGTCTGTATGAAATTATTTAAAGACAAAATCCAGTTTGGGCTTCTTACAAATATTAAGATGACCAGAAACACATTTAATTTACAGACACTGATATTCTAAACAAAATATATTTAATATGTAAGTTTAATTGTAGAAATATTTTATTAGTCAGAAACATTTTACAATGCAGAAAACTCCAGAATGTCTCTTTAATCTTAACAGTGCAATGCACATGAACCAAAGTTCATATTTTATCATTATGGCAACAATAGTTGTTTTTATATTTTACTGATCGGTCTTTCCATTTCATGGTCTCTTAGAACCCACAGAATTAGACATATTTCACCCACACTGACTGATTGGTTGAAACCTATTTTATTGCTTTTGAAAAGAACAAATGAATTAGGCACAAGTTATACAACTTACTAGGCCTTCTCCATAATACATACATGTTACGACAGTGATAATAAATCAAGGTTCTCTAGTGGTGTCTTTAAATAGAATAATATTTAATGTTAGAGTCTGTCCTGAGTTTGCAGCCATTGTAAGATATCTCCAAAAGAATTTGCCGTATAGGCGACTAAAATTGCATATTAAATATATTTTCTTGTTTAAAACACCAGTTTCTGCATACCCAGTGTAATAATGTTTGTAACAGTCTTCTTCTTTTTTAATTATCGTGATATATTATAAACTGACGATCAAAAGAAAGTATATCATTATTATTTCAAAGTATTAAAAACAACACAAAAGACAAGTTGATGCAAATATTATATTTTGAAAGTATAATAATTTGGCGATAAATAAACATGAGTATACTCAATAAAACCCATAAAATTATAATATCACAGTTCACAATAGCACTAGGGGTGAAATGTGCGATTTCATAAAGGACCACTCATAACGAACGTGAATAAATTTGACCACAAAGAACATGTTGCAATAACATGTATGTCCACCATGTGCAAATATGCAAGCATGGACTCGACGTCAGACAGATTTCTGTCAATGACAAGAAGGTCTGTCCACTGTTGGCCACAGATACCACCCCAAACCATCACAGATCCACCACCAAACAGTTCAGTCTCCTGAACACAGCACAGAGCTATTCTCTGTGCTGCACATCGGTATATCCGAGTCCTGTCATTAGCTCTGAATAACTGGAACCTGCTCTCATCAGAAAAGAGTATACGTTGCCAGTTCCGATGTTGCCAATGTTGAAACTGACATGCCCAACGTAAACAAGCGTCTGTGACATGGAAAGGTGGAAATACCCTTTATAATAGACTAGAGATTGTTTCCCTAAATGTTACTTCTTAGATCATAGGTGTTAATTCTCAGATCATAAGCATCGGAAGACAGCAGCAACTGGGAGGGGAGGGGGGGACATTTATTAAATGAGTTCATATTGTGCATATTGTAGCCCTCTGGTTTTATAGTTGGGTATGCGCCTATGCAGATGTATGTGCCTTATTAACAATATCACAAATGCATTTTGAAGTAAGAGAATGACCAGAAATACTTCGGATGTACAAAAATGGATAATTTAAACAGTGAAATAAAAGTAACATTTGATTTCATGTATCAAAAATACAAACATGTAGCTCTAATAGTGAATACCGTAATTATAGTGTTTAAGATCTAGGGTCTGTCACTTTAATGAATACCCTGATAATGTCATCTTTTCATGTTTTAGGTGCAGATACACCAGTCTACCTGGCCATGTTGCCTCCAAACTGTACAAGTCCAAATGGAAATTTCGTTTCTGACAGAAAAATACAGCAATGGGGATGAGGTGGATTATCATACTCTTTATACAACTCTACCTTATATAGACTTTTTAGACAGACTTACGCAATTTTATAGAAATCTTCTTTTTGTATTTTCTAATGATTAAAAAGTAATGTTGATTTATAGTGGTTGGAAAATAATAATAACTGGAGGGGCTAGCTACATATGTATGTAGTAAATATGATTTTCAACAGACGGATTACATTATCTTTAACCTAGGGGCAGGATTTAGCTCAGTCGGTGGAGTGCTCACTTGAGGTGCATGTGTTGCAGGATCTAACCACCTCTGTGGATCCATTCAACTGATTATGTTTTTTCTGTTCCAACCTGTGCACCACAACTGGATGGTCATTGAATGTGATTTCCTGTCTGTGGGAAGATCCCTTGCTGCATTAGAAAAAATGTAGCAGGTTTCCAAATGTTTGACATCCAATAGCCGATGATTAATTAATCAATGTGCTCCAGTGGTGTTGTTAAACAAAATAAACTTCTTTTCTTTAATTATTATTATTATTATTTTTTTAATCTTTTCTTATTTTTTTATCTTTACTCTCCCCCTACCTCCGTGGCCTATATCATTTATAAGACCAGGATAGCTTTTTATTAAATATCACTTTTATTGCGGCATCTTTGTCCAAACTGCAGTGTTGATGTCCATTAACCTATGTGATAAATATTAATTTTGCATGCTTCAGATTGTCTTGAATGTTTTATTTTCTGTTAACAAACTACAAAGTCTGTATTTAAGATCATATTGAAACCATTTATTATCTGCAATCTAATAATAAATTAAAAAAAATTAATATGACTTTTAGCAGCATACTTGTCAAATTTGCGAGATGGATAAATAATATATTTATTTTACATGCTTAAAATTCACATGCATAGCCCAGTGGTACAGTGCACGCCTGATGCGCAGTCGGTCTAGGATCGATCCCCGTCAGCTAACCACTGGGTTTTTTTCTTGACATAACCATATGTCCGATGCCGATATAACCGTAATTATAATGTGTTGAGTGCATCGTTAAAAAAAAAAAAAAAAAAAAAAATTCACATGGATTGTATGCTTTTTTTTTTTACAGTTCACAGATATATTTCAATTTTGGGAACTGCTATTGTGTATTTTATGTATTTGAGTTGCAGAACAGAACTTTCCTTCAAATAATAATTTCTTTTTCTTCTTCTTTCTTTTTTTTTTTTTTTTTTTTTTTTTTTTTTTTTTTTTTTTTTTTTTTTTTGCATTAAAAAGTGATTGTATTGGGTATAGGATTTGATAGTGAGTACATTGTAAAGAATATTTGAGAATAAAATTATTGATTGTTGTAATAATATTCCAAATGTCTGTTGTTATTAGTTTTTTTTATTGTTGTTTTGGCTGTGGATTGATGACAACATCTGAGCTACATGTATGGTTCTGTGTTCCACAGTGTTAGGCTTAAAATATTGGAAGTCTGATAATAAGGATTGTTCCAGAATTTATTACAGGAGACATGAGGCACAATAATAATTATTTTATGCTCTGTCACATTTTCCCCCACTAATACCTACTTAATTTAAATATAGAGTGTATATTTTGAAACAGTCTTTATTTATATTTTAAAGCCAGATATCAAAGTTGTTCTGTTTTGCCTTTAATAAATAATTCATATATTTTTAATTATGTCAACACAATTTACTTGAGTTCAGCATGTCTTTGATTCAATTATATTGCATGGTAATTGTAAAGTTACATTAAAAGTATATAGTGGCATAGCGTGGGTTGTCGGCGCCCAGGGCAAGGGGTCCAGGGCAAGGCAAGTATTGTGCCCCCTGAACAGTGGACCGTTAGTACTCGCTGAGTCCCTTTCACATGTCCAGAATTTTGTGGCCCCCACCCATGCTAGGTCACTAAAAGCATATAATTATACAATTTATGAAAGGCATTTGTCAGCTAGTCGTATTAAGTTTCCTAAACAGCTGGGTTCATTTAATGTTCAACAATGTGCACCTTTTGTTTTTATTTAATGGGATATAAGAGGGTTACATATCGATGGACCGGGATGGGAAGGTATACAAGGAGACTACCTCTTTCCATAGTTATTTATATTATGTGTTAACGTATATGCCAAAAGTAATTTAAAAAAATATACCGGCATTAATTTTCACTTGGTAACTATTGTTTTCTTGTATCTTCTACACCAAGAACTAAAAAATCTGGAAATTGGCACATCAGCATTGGAAGTAGGAGGAGGGAACATATGCTGATGTTGTATACACGTGTGTGTGTGTGTGTGTGTGTGTGTGTGTGTGTGTGTGTGTGTGTGTGTGTGTGTGTGTGTCCCCTCATATGCCATTGTGGAATAAATTGCATTTTGGACATCGTGTTTTAATTTTTGCCATAAATTATACAGGTATACATGCATTTTCTAAATCCATTGTTACGAACTTTATGAATAACTAGCTGATACTTGTATGGTAAAAATGCAGTATTTTCCATTAAAAAAGCCCACAATATCAATCTAATAATCGTGTTGAGGAAGTGTGGCAGCTTTTTCGCACATTCTATCGCATACTCGTGAACTCAGGAGGTGTTTTAGGGTAGTTAAAAACTCCATACTTTCTTCATATAACATAAATATGAATTGCCTCCCTTATCTGTAAGTACGAGTATAAAATATCTGAAATCGCTAGCTGTGCCGAGCTACTCTCGACTTATTAAATCAAAACCTATACTAGCTCCGGAAACTTTCCTTTTGACCGACCGTTCAAAGTAGCGTTAAAATTCCTCAATCAAAATTGCGCACCTTTTTCTCTTTGGCATATTAATTGCTCCATTAAAATTTCCATAGCACCACCACCACCCACCCCCGCCTGTCGGGCTGTTGGTGATCCCTTGCACCTGCCAGTGCAGGCGGTCCCTCCTCTCCCACCCCCACCTTTCATGTCCAGGACAGGCATGCGCTACAACAGCTTGTTCTGAATGTGCACGTTAAACACACTGACCTAGCTGTGTGAGAAAGAGAAGGAGTAAAATAAAAATGTCTAAAATGAGAGACAGATACTGTCACTATCACAGAAACTCTGCATTAAAGGGACATACCCTAGTTTCAGTTCATGAAAATTAACATTAAGTTTAGTTTAATTTACAAACTTGTAGGCCCTAACACATGTTGATAAAGTTACAATTGAGTGAAACATGAGTCTTTGACTTTGAAATGGTGAAATACTCTCTAAAATAGAATAAAACTCGACTACATAACTGTTACTTCACAGAGGCACGTGCCGTTTTAAAAATATGAGAAATGCATTTTGTGATATTAAAAAACATCAGGATGACCAAAAACACTTCGAATGTACGGAAATGGATACTTTAAACTACAATTTAAGTAAAGTATGATTTCAGTTACCAAAAAACGCCTCTAATAGTCAAAACTATGTCTTAGTGTTTAAAAACTAGGGTATGTCTCTTTAAACAGTCGTCTGTTCCCCACTCCCCACCTCCAACGTGTTAACAAGATCAAGACGGCATCCTCCCTTACATCACGATAAACTGATAATTGTGACACTTGATTAATAATTATGTCAAGTTATCTCTGAAGAAAGAATTAACTCCCCAACGGTTATGAAAAAAAAATATATATGAAGTTTCTGAACTGATCACGTCTAGACACTTGGTGTTTAAAAATACACAGAGGCGGATCTAGGGGGCAGGCCTGCCCCCACCCCCTAAATTATGCGACAGCATGTTTTTGATTCAATTCTATTGGATGGTAATTGTAAAGTTACATTAAAAGTATATAGTGGCATAGCGTGGGTTGTCGGCGCCCAGGGCAAGGGGTCCAGGGCAAGGCAAGTATTGTGCCCCCTGAACAGTGGACCGTTAGTACTCGCTGAGTCCCTTTCACAAGTCCAGAATTTTGTGGCCCCCACCCATGCTACGTCACTAAAAGCATATAATTATACAATTTATGAAAGGCATTTATCCGCTAGTCGTATTAAGTTTTCTAAACAGCTGGGTTCATTTAATGTTCAACAATGTGCACCTTTTGTTTGTATTTAATGGGATATAAGAGGGTTACATATCGATGGACCGGGATGGGAAGGTATACAAGGAGACTACCTCTTTCCATAGTTATTTATATTATGTGTTAACGTATTGGCCAAAAGTAATTTAAAAAAATATACCGGCATTAATTTTCACTTGATAACTATTGTTTTCTTGTATCTTCTACACCAAGAACTAAAACATCTGGAAATTGGCACATCAGCATTGGAAGTAGGAGGAGGGAACATATGCTGATGTTGTATACACGTGTGTGTGTGTGTGTGTGTGTGTGTGTGTGTGTGTGTCCCCTCATATACCATTGTGGAATAAATTGCATTTTGG
>JAECMU010242083.1:828-10862 GCA_016106625.1 Dracogyra subfuscus | reverse complement strand
CGGTCCCCGCGACTGTGACAGGCGTATGCTACAACAGCTTGTTCTGAACGTGTACGTAAAACCTTTTGGACTTGGACTTGGACTTGATCAGAATAATTACAATCCCCAACTCACCTAACAACTTAGGAAATTGAATTTTCCATTGTGATATTAAATGTCTCCTGTAGCTCTAAATCAAGACAAAAACAGTTTACCAATTTATTTGGCGTATTTCCCTAGATGTTCTAAATTGATAAATACCCAATGCCACTAGTGCCTGGCAGGATTTAAAGCAACTACCAGTACTTTACATTACAATCTACGATGACGTAGACAACAAAGAGAATTGCCATCTCCTGACAGCGGGATGCCGCTAAGTGTTATGTACAACAATTGTGACGTAAGCTTTGAAGTGTGTAAACCGGCCTCGGTGGCGTAGTGGCTACACCATCGGACTACAGGCTGGTAGGTACAAGATTCGCAACCCGGTACCGGCTCCAACCCAAAGCGAGTTCTTAAGGGCTCAGTGGGTAGGTGTAAGGCCACTACATGCTCTTCTCTCTCACTAACCACTAACCAACTAACAACTAACGAACTGTCCTGGACAGACAGTCCAAATAGCTGAGGTGTGTGCCGAGGACAGCGTGCTTGAATTAGGAGACAAACATACTCTGATTTTATTTTCGAGGTATGCTATCGTGGATTAGATCCCTCTAAATGTTACATTTAAAAAAATGAATGAACTCACAACTTCTTTAAATTCGATTAATGGATATCACCACTAATTTGCTATTAGCCTAGTTATAAAAAGTCGTTTTGATTTCCCTTGCACCTTGCAGATTACATGTACAGGGCCCGGTTCCACAACACGATCTTAGTCCTAAGATCAACTCAAGTGCATAGGGTAGCTATGCACCTAAGGTAATCTTAGTGCTAACGTCGCTTTGTGAAACGGGGCCCAATACTGTAATATTTATTTTCAATTACTGTTTAGTGATTATTGATAGATTAAAACAAAGTGATAAACGGCAACCAAAAGAGTAGCACTTATCACTTACCACGCATACGGGTCTACTTAACAATGTCCATCGTTGATTCTGATATCATTTGAAACGTTTGGATCCATACTTTTTTTTAACCACGCACTCAACACATTACAATTACGATTATATCGGCGTCGGACATATGGTTATGTCGAGAAAAACTCCAGTGGTTAGCTGACGGGGATCGATCCTATATCGACCGCGCATCAGGCGGGCACTGTACCACTGATGGGTCCATACCGTCATTAATAAATGGGATGTGATCATTTTTGACGTTCGTGGAAGTATGAACCACATAACCGCTCTTAGGCTGTTTTTGGCTGTTTCGTGACCATTTTTCGGGAATCAAAGTTTGAGGGTGGATTTTAAATCTGTAGGACTTTTAGAAAATGTTTAGCCCCCATGGACCTCGGAAAGGTTCCGGTTAACTCCACCAATTATGGACATACTGGAAAACGAAAATCGCCGTATTTCACTTAATATGTTAGAATCACGAATTGGCTGTCTATTCCCACTGCAAAGACGACGCCTAATCTTCTGATGGTGTTAATTTTCTAATTTGAAGGCATCTTGACATTGAAATCCAGAATGGCCGTTGTTCACCATAATGACATTTAGAAAATCTCAGAGCTCTTAAAATATTTGGGTTAGATCATAAGTGAATGGTTCTTCCATACTTAAAAGTGGATGCACAATCTATTGGTTATATTATTGGTTATATTAATTTTGAAATTTGAGATCATCTTGATCTTCAAATCAAAGATGGCCGTTGTTGGTCATATTTATAATGCGAAAATGCTAGAACATTTGAACTAATTGAGATAGAATAACAAATGGAGTATCTATGTCCACTAAACAGGGCATTCACAATATATTTATGTGTATTTTTTACAATCTGATACCATTTTAACTTGGCAGCTATGTCGAAACAATAAAAAGCGCAACATGGTTGGAAATAATTGTATGTCTATTGAAACTGTAACTTCATTGAATATACAACTAACACCTAGTCTATCTAAAACAAACTGAACAGATCAGATACCGATGTTGAGCTGTCAACATCTGCTACGGTATGTGTAATGGATGTTCATTGTAATGCAATCGTTAACCAGGACCAACACAAGAGTGCTATGTGAGAATGGAATGGCAGAGCGAGATGAGGGTTAGGCAGCTGGTGCTGGATCAGTATTGTTCCCACAATCAGTCTGATGGGAGCTTTAATGTCAGGGCCATTAATTATCAATAGATGACCTTAAATTGCAAAAATGTCTTCACCATAAGAATAGGCACCCACTGTATAATGGAAATAAGACACCTTATTCATGATGCTAATTTACATACTAAGAAAGTTATGGCGATTTTCGATTTCCAGTATGCCCGCCAGGAGCCAACAATTATGGATTCGCTCCCTGGTGGAGTTAGCCAAAACGACCACGAGGTACATGGTGTCTATTCGTTTTTGTTAATTATCCTAATGACATGAAATCCACCTTCAAACTTTGGTCACCGATAAATGGTAACGGGGCAGTTACATTTGACCCCACTATCTGCACACTATGAAAGGCGGGTTAGTGCGACGTTCATTAGGCTCGGTGGTTCAAACTTGTGTAACCGTAAAAAATTATCATATTCAGTTTTTATAATTATAAATGAATAACAATCGAACTCTTTCTTCATTAAACTCAAACATGAAATCCCCAATGTGTGGTCCGGCGCTTTCCGTCAGAATCAGAATGAGGAATTTCTTACATTCTTTCATATATTAAAGAGACATTCCTGAGTTTTCTGTAAGTTCTAAGATGTTATCGACTAAAAGAGGCTTTTTAACGATTGTAATTAAATATCAAATATATTTCTGTGCTTAATATAATAGTGGTTGCATATTAAACGTGTTTCTGATCATTCAAATATTTGTACTAGCTTAGATTTCATTTCATTTCCTAAAATACAAAATCCAGTTTGGGCTTCTTACAAATATTAAGACGACCAGAAGCACATTGAATATACAGAAACTGATATTCTAAACAAGAAAATATATTTAATATGTAAGTTTAATCGTAGAAATATTTTATTAGTCGGAAACATCTTACAATGTAGCAAACTCATAAATGTCCCTTTAATACAAACAAACAATAATAATAAAAAAATATATAAAAAAATGCACACAAAACAAACAACGTTTACTGATTAAATACTAACAAGTAACGTTTATATATTGTCGTTTTTTTAAATACTTTCCATCGTAGTGCATAACTGAAAAAAACAAAACATTTTTTTTTACCGACGCACTCAACACATGCTACCTACGGTTATATGTCGTCAAACATATCGTTAAAGACCACACAGATAATGAGAGAGGAAACCCGCTGTCGCCATTTCGATTAGCAGCAAGATATCTTTTTTCACCATCCCACAGACAGGATATTAAATACCATGACCTTTTATATACCAGTCGTTGTGCACTGGCTGGACGAGAAATAGCCTAATGGGCCCACCGACGGGGATCGATCCCAGACCAACCGCACAGCGAGCGAGTGCTGTACTACTGAGCTACGTCCCGTCCACTAATGCATAATTGAGATTCCTGCAGTTTATGAAAGTCATGAAATGATTTGAATCAATCCAATCATTTACAACAAAATAGTATCATAATAATTATTACCAGGGCATATTTCAAAATACGGGTTTCGGTGTCGGATGGAATTTGAATTTGTTATATCAAAGGTCGGGGTGTGTGCTATCCTGTCTATGGGAGGGTTCATATCAGAAGGATCGCATGCTACTTATGGGAAAATGTAGCGGGTTTCGTCTCTAACAATATGTAAAAAATACCAAATAGTTTACATCCAATAGCCTATAATTAATTAATCAATGTGCTCTAGCGGTGTCGTTAATCAAAACCAAATTTTATAACTTTTGATAGAAATCAAAACTGCAAGTAGAATCAATGCATCATTCTATCAAAAGTATATGGAGGGACTTTGATTAACTAACGTGTGTTCATAACCAAGAAACATATTTGAAATTTATATCAAGTAACTTACTTCTCTGATTAACCCTTTGTCTTCTATATGCACTTTAGTTTTGATGTCGGAAGGAAATTGTATTTTGATGTAGATGGAAAACAAAATCATACATTTCATCAGTATAATTTTAAGGATCACATTATACCACACCTAGATATATATTTTAAAAGTGTTTTCTTCATCTTTATATTTCATTAAGAAATGACTCATGACACTTAAAGGGGAATTCCTGACTTTACGGACATTTAAGGATGTCCACTGCTAACAAAGCTTTTTACTGATTAAAACTGAATATTTATTACATTTTGTTGCTTAGAATATTAATGTGTATACACCATTTGTTTATAGTTTATAATGTTTATAGTTGCTTAAACAGGATTTTTTAAAACAGATACAAAATTATTGAAAGAAAAAAAAATCCCGTTAAAGGGATCTACCAATAAAATATTTCTACGATTAAACTTACATATTAAATATAGTTTCTTGTTTATATTACTGGCTCTATATTAAACGTGTTTCTGATCGTTCTAATATTTGTACTAGGTTAATTAATACGTACGAAATTATTTGAAGACAAAATCCAGTTTGGCCTTCTTACAAATATTAAGACGATCTGACACACATTGAATATACAGAAACTGATATTTTAAACAAGAAAATATATTTACTATGTAAGTTTAATCGTAGAAATATTTTATTAGTCGGAAACATATTACAGTGCAGTAAACTCGGGAATGTCCCTTTAAAGCTGCCGATTTGAATATTTGTGTCTGGTGTTGACCACGTTTGAAATATGCCCTTTATCATTGTTGTAACATACTTCTCTGATTAACCCTTTGTCTTCTATAGGCACTTTAGCTTAGGTGTCAGGTGGAAATTATATTTTGGTTTCGGATGGAAAAAATATACATTTCATCAGTATCACACCAAGCTACATATTTTAAAGTGATTTCTTCATCATTATTAAAGGGACATACCCTAGTTTCACTTCATGAAAATTAACATTAAGTTTAGTTTAATTTACAAACTTGTAACACATTTTGATAAAGTTAAAATTGAGTGAAACATGAGTCTTTGACTTCGAAATGGTGAAATACCGTCTTAAATAGAATAAAACTCGACTACATAACTATTACTTCTCAGAGGCACGTGCCTTTTTAAAAATATGAGAAATGCATTTTGTGATATTATAAAACATCAGGTTGACCAAAAACACTTCGAATGTACGGAAATGGATACTTTAAACAATAAAACTTAAGTAAAGTATGATTACAGTTATAGAAACAAACAAAAAAAACAAACAAAAAACAACAACAACAACAACAAACAAACACGCCTCTAATAGTCAAAACAATGTCTTAGTGTTTAAAAACTAGGGTATGTCCCTTTAAGAAATGACAGGCTTGATTCTTAAACGGGCATTCCCGGTTTTACAGACATTTAAACATACTTCCTACATACAAAATTAATTAATTAATAAAACTGAATATTAATTACATTTTGTTGCTTAGAATATTAATGTTTATACACCGTTTGTTTCTGAAATTCCTAATGTTTATAGTTGCTTAAAACAGTTTTTTGTTTTTTAAAACCGGTACGAAATTATTGAAGGGTAAATCCAGTTTAAGCTGCTAATTTGAATATTCCCACTATTGAAATATGCCCTTTATCATTGTTGTTGTTGTTATAAAATAATAACAATATTTGTAAATAATATACACATAATCATTATATTTTAAACATTTTAGAGTGCGAAAGGTGTATGAAGAGATTTATGTTTTTGAAAACCCAGCACGTACTTCATACGTGACAGAGCACATCGTTATGAAACCATTTCTACCTCCTGAAAAAACCACCCATACTCGTATAACAACGAAGAGATGTGTTTTTTAGCTCACCTCTTGAACTGATTCCTATTTCTGACATACCGTTAAAGGCGTACAGCATCGCAGTGGTAGATAAAAAGTTGAAGTCGAGATGTTTATTGTAATGGCAAGAACACGCGCCCCAGTTCTACAGCGCAACCAGTCCCAGAAAGCATGACGGGAGAAAAAAGTCATGGCAAATTAATGGGGCACTTCAAACAGCGCCAAGTCAACAAAGAGAGCTGTAAAAGTGCCGTGCTACCAACGTAAAGTAACACTTTCAGCGGCAATCCAATTCGGTGGATGTTTTTTTCTTCTGTGTGTGTGATTATTTGTGAGGTTTTTTGTTGTCTTTTTTTTTCTTTCGTTCATAAAGCCAAACGTACTTATGTTGTTATCTTCTTTCCTACGTATCTACTTAGTAATTACAAAATCGCATACACACACAGGCACGCGCATATAAATGATAATATGTATATACTCAACACATAGTTATATAGCCACATGGTCTAGAGAACGAAATGAGAGGGGCAAAAAACACGTTGCGGCAATAACCATCTTTTACTGAAAAATAGCAAGTAAAGGCATCATCTATATACGCATTCCCATTGATAAG
This sequence comes from Dracogyra subfuscus, assembly GCA_016106625.1. Taxonomy (NCBI): domain Eukaryota; kingdom Metazoa; phylum Mollusca; class Gastropoda; order Neomphalida; family Peltospiridae; genus Dracogyra; species Dracogyra subfuscus. The sequence continues at coordinate 4,333 of JAECMU010242083.1, read as the reverse complement.
ACGGCAAAGAAAGAAAGAAAGAAATGTTTTATTTAACGACGCACTCAACACATTTTATTTACGGTTATATGGCGTCAGACATATGGTTAAGGACCACACAGATATTGAGAGGAAACCCGCTGTCGCCACTGCATGGGCTACTCTTTCCGATTGGCAGCAAGGGATCTTTTATTTGCTCTTCCAACCATGGCCTTTGTTGAACCAGTTATGGATCACTGGTCGGTGCAAGTGGTTTACACCTACCCATTGAGCCTTGCGGAGCACTCACTCAGGGTTTGGAGTCGGTATCTGGATTAAAAATACAATGCCTCGAATGGGATCCGAACCCAGTACATACCAGCTGGTAGACCGATGGCCTAACCACGACGCCACCGAGGCCGGTGATAAGACGGCAAATGCCAAGGATAGTGGATTAGTGGATACGGGAAACTGGCTTAAGAGAGTAGAAACAAGTCCACCCAAATGATTCAATCCTTCGACCCATCGCTCTTTAAACGATCGGTCTTCCATTGAACTCCCCATCGCAAGAGAAACAGAAGCAGATGAATAGAGAATTTGTTTTTCGTTTTAACGATACGACTAGAGAACTTTAATTCATTATTCATCCGATGCCAAACATTTGCTAATTTCTGACATTGTTTTAGAGAAAACTGTTAACCTTTTTCCATTAGTATCATGGGATCTTTTATTTGCACCATCACACAGGCAGGATACCATATACCACGATCTTTGATACATCAGTGGCAGAGGCACTTAGTGAAATGAGAAATTTCTGACATTGTTTTAGAGAAAACTGTTTACCTTTTTCCATTAGTATCATGGGATCTTTTATTTACACCATCACACAGGCAGGATACCACATACCACGACCTTTGATACATCAGTGGCAGAGGCACTTATTGAAATGAGAAATAGCCCAATGGGCCCACTGACGGGCATCGATCTCAGATAAGGCGAGCGCTTTACCACTGGGATACGTCTCGACAGAAAGACAAAACAACATTTAAAAAACTGTTTAACGACATCACCAGAGCCAACGTATTTATTAAAGAGACATTCCTGAGTTTGCTGCAATGTTTTAAGATGTTGTCGACTAAGAAAATATTTCTACGTTTGAACTTACATATTAAATATATTTTCTTGTTTAGAATATTAGTGGCTGTACATTAAACGTGTTTCTGGTCGTTCTAATATTTGTACTAAGTCAAATTTCATTTTAGTTCCTAAAAATGTTTTTTTCGTACGTACGAAATTATTTGAAGACACAATCCAATTTGGGCTTCTTACAAATATTAAGACGACTAGAAACACATGGAATATACAGACACCGATATTCTAAACAAGAAAATATATTTAATATGTAAGTTTAATCGTAGAAATATTGTATTAGTCGGAAACATCTTACAATGCAGCAAACTCAAAAATGTCTCTTTAATCATCGGCTATTGGGTGTCAAACATTTGGTAAATCTGATAGTCTTTGAGGAAACCCGCTACATTTTTCCATTAGCAGCAAGTGGCATTATAATATGCAGATAGGATAGTACATGATAGCACATACCACGATCTTTGATACAGTAGTCGTGGTGCAGCGAGAATTAGCCGAATGGCGACAGAAAAAAAGAAATGTTTTAATGACGCACTCAACACATTTTATATACGGTTATATGGCGTGAGGACCACAGATATATTGAGAGAGGAGACCCGCTGTCGCCACTTCATGGGCTACTCTTCGTTTAGCAGCAAGGAATCTTTCACGTGCACCATCCCATAGTCAGGATAGCACATACCACAGCCTTTGATGTACCAGTCGTGGTGCACTGGCTGGAGTGAGAAGTCCACTGACGGGGATCGATCCCAATACAACCGCGCATCAAGCGAACGCTATACCACTGGGCTACGCCTCGCCCCAAAATGGCGACAGAAAGACAAATCCATACACAGGCGGGACGATAGAAGAAAAGACAACGAAAGACACCGATTATTGTTTCCGCTTAGTTCCCCTACATCATCATTGTTTTGGACATTACAGCGAAAGAAAAAAATCACTTTTCTATCTGCTAGCAATAGGCATGTGTAGCCACATTTAATTAACAAGAGAGAGATGATGCCCCGAGGACGTTCAAGCGAAATGTTAAATGTCAAACAAATAGGCCATTTGCATCTGTTCGCATGTTCGTTGCCGAGAAATGTCATGACTCGAAATAGTCTTTTTCTCCAGCGATACCTAAACGGACATGTTTAAATGAATTTTGAACACCAGTGATTACTGTTAGCGGACGAGACGTCCGTCATTTAACGCTTTAAATGATCGTCCTGGTGAAGGAAGAAATGGGAAAATCACACCATAGGGACTGGGGTGGTCTCAACGCTGATTTTAGCCACACTGCGGCCACATTAACACCAGTCTACACCATTACGGGACATGTGGAAGATAATGACTTTAGTGGGTTGTAAACACCTTTTGAACAAAACAATAATTTTAATGGATTCTTGGTGTTTTAATTTTAAACTGCAGGGTTCGAACTTAACGGTAAGGTTGCCCGCCTGGTGACCGATTTAAAAAACAAAAATCGTGTTTTCTCTTATAATCTGTTGCAAAATTGTAGTTTTTTAAGAAAATATTATTCGGGCAAGTGAAAATAGAGCCGGGCAAGTGAAAGTACTGTCACCACTTGCCCGGATACCAACTCAAAAAAAAGAAGAAAATAATTAAGCGCAGACACAGTTATAAAGTGGTGAAACTGTAGGTAGGTCTAATACTTTGTGTTAAGACGTGGTGCATCATTACATCAAATAGTATTTCATCGAACCATGATGGGAAATGCAGAAGATACCTGGTTTTATTGGGTTCCAGACAATTCTATAGATTTTTTGTCTTATTCCAGTGCGTTATTGGTGTTTTAATTTTAAAGCTGCATTGTCTGGTTTCAATCGTATAAGTCATGTTCTAAGTTCAAATACAAGCATAACTGCACTTTTAATTCACTGGCGAGTTGTCGTCATTAACGCATATTGTTAAATGTTTATTAGCCAGTTAGAACAATGTTCGCCATTTTGTAATACCGTACGGATTCTAGCAGTCATTCATCGCAGCCAGTTATGTTAGCAGCAGACACGCATGGCGACGTTCTAAACCCCGGACTCGTACGCCTTTATAATGCGTGTTGTGGTGTAATTTATACGAAACTAGTTGAACATCCTATATTTCCGCAATACAGAAGGATTTTTAAAGTGATACTTCATATATTATAAAAGTGCTTAATAAAATGGTTAAGTTGTGTTTATGCGGATATTAGTAACAATAAGACTGTGAAAATGAGTCTTGGTTGTCATTTTGTTTCTGTGTTGTATTTATATGAAGATATTCTTTAAAACTCGACAGCTGGTGCAGAGCGGGACGCCAAGAAGAGGAAAGTGTCGGTTCAGGACCCGTCCGACACCCAATCCACTACTTGGCAGATCGCCTGCGACAAGCTTCCTGGACGGTACCGCGAGTGTGTCAA
>JAECMU010242037.1:0-11527 GCA_016106625.1 Dracogyra subfuscus | reverse complement strand
GGGAGGGGAAGAGGAAGGAAGTATATGTTTTATTTAACGATGCACTAAACACATTTCATTTAAGGTTATATGGCATTGGACATATGGTTAAGGACTACACAGATATTGACAGAGGAAACCCACAGTCGCCACTTCATGGGCTACTCTTTTATATGCACCATACAGACAGGATAGCACCTACCATGGCCTTTGACGTACCAGTTGTGGTGCACTGGCTGGAGTGAGAAATAGAGAGGGAAGAGAGACGTGATGGAGGTGGGAGAGGGGGGAGGTTGTAATCTATAAGCAGTACATCTCCATTTACTGAACGTTAGATCACCTGGAATCTTGATGACTGTCTTGGCAAGACCCTCCTGGCTGTACAGTGGAACGAACTTGGTCTTTCTCTTTGTCGGATCGGTGAGTGACTCATCATCCTAGACGTAAACAGAGGCAAGGAAAGTTAAACACTGAAACACGTCTGTATGCTGTCTGCTATATATTGGACAAGCTCGTTAGAAATCAAAATGAGACTTTCTTATATTCACCATTCTGACAAGCACAACTAAAGAAAAGAAACAGTAGTCAGGGATCTGTTAGCACAAACTACAGACTTTGGTATACAACATAAAAATAAAAAAATCTTGAAAATTAACACTGAGTTCATTTAATCTACAAAACCTGTAACACATTGGGATATATTACAATTGAGAGACACATGAATCTATGACTTTGAAATGGTGAAATACTCTATAAAAATAGACTACGGTAAAATTCGACTCCATAGCTGTTACTTCTCAGGCACACATGTGTTTTAAAAAATATAAGAAATGCATTTTGTGATATTAAAAACACCAGGATTGTCAAAAAAACTTCTAATGCATGGAAATTGATAATGTTAACAATAAAATCAAAGTAAAGTATGATTTAAGTTATCAAAAATGGTTATAATAGTAAAATATATGCGTTAGTGTTTAAAACTAGGGTATGTCCCTTTAAGGGAGATTGATTCTATCATCCATGCTGTTCTAAATAGATGTAACATTGTTCTGGAACATAAGGCCAGGGCTTCTAGATTATGGTAGCCCCAATCACATGGCTAGTGATATTCAATGTTTGGTTAGTAAATAAAATAACTACTATTGCCATGCACGACGGTTACAATTACATCTATGTTGTAAATATGAATATCCTACCCCACCAACACCACACAATTTTAGTGTTTTTAAGCTCTATCTCCCTCTTTAGGTGACATATCCAATTATTTCTATTAATGAGTTAAATTGTGCTAACTTAAAGTAAAGTAGGGCTAGTGAAATTTCAATTGTGGCTAGTAAATGTTTTTAATCACTGATCCCATGGCTAGTGGATTATATAAAAATTCTTGAAGCCCCTATCAGGCATCTAAAAATTGAGAGAATGACTTGCGTTCTTATATATCTCATGCACATCTAATTTCGCATAAAATATGTTTTATTCATTTAAGTGGTCTGGCGTAATAGTAACTTACAAGTAGGTTATGCATGTGTTCAGTTCTCTGAGGTCTGATTATTAACTGTCATTAGATAAACTTAAATAAATGTTAAAATAGATGTAACACTACTCTGAAACATCAACTATCATTGGCTAACCTCACTGTAAGCTATATCCCCATTGGTTGCCTCATCTGACCACAGTTTCGTGGGTGTGTCTTCTTTTGATTTCTTCTTTGTCTTTTCAACTCCTTTGAAATAGACCTCTTCTTCTTGATTGGGTTTCTTGTAGACCTGTCAATCAAATATGCATCTTACTAATATGAATAACTTGTTAATAATTAAAATGTGGGGATAATATCAACACAAATTTACAATAGAAAATGTTTTTTGTGAAAGAAAGGAACGAAATGATTTACTTAACAATGCACTCAACACATTTTATTTATGGTTATATGGTGTTGGATATATGGTTAAGGACCACACAGATACTGAGGGGGTATCCACTAACCTACTGTCCTGGACAGACAGCCCAGATAGCTGAGTGTGTGCCCAGGACTGCATGACTGAACCTTAATTGGATATAAGCTTGCACAAAAATAACTTTAAATAAAATGTCAGACTTTATTTGCCCATAACTCTGTTAGAAATGGATAAATCCACATAAAAGTTAAATTTGATCTGTTTCAACCCGTGAAAATGGAAATTATGTTTGGTGATAGTATTCTACCAATCTGTAATATATCTGGATAAAGCTACAACGGTGTGAAATGAGAATCTATGATGCTGAAATGAGTAAAACAACTCTTAAAATAGACTATCTACAGCTTGTATCTATAACCATTATTTCTCAGAGTTACTAGCATTTTAAGAATTATAAAAAAAATGCATTTAGTTGTATAACAAATATGATCAGAAACACTTTGGATGTTCGTATGGAAATGGATAAATTAAACAATAAGTTGATAGTAATGTCTCATTTCAGTTATTAAAAACAGTAATGAACAATATATCGTAGTGCTTAAGAACCAGGGACCTATTTCACTAAACATCGTAAGTTACATCTGCTACTAGCAGTTATACCAGCCGTGCCTTTACATGTGTTTGGCATCAATTTCACAAAGAAAATTATATCATTACGGAAGCTGGAGTATTTTAAAGACAAAAGAAAATGAAATATGTGCTCTTCTAACTATATTTGTTGAACTATAATATTAATAAGAATCGTAGATTTACGTTTACGTGCAAAACGCAACTTACGATGTTTAGTGAAATAGGCTCCTGGAGCCTTGTGATCTCGTAGTGCAATGCTAAAAGACTTGTAAAGAATGAATGAATGAATGAATGAATATTTAACGACACCCCAACATGAAAAATACATCGGCTATTGGGTTTCAAATTATGGTAATGCAGAAAACATTAATTGTGAACAACATCAATATAAAAATTCAACAGTTAAAACTTGTAAAGAGGATGCTTTGTTGTCTAGTAGAGCCTAAGAGACCTTTGTGAATTAGCTCTAAGCTCTGTCACTTTGAGGCATTGTGAAAATAGAGAAAAAAAGTCTGTAAAACTATGTGTGGGATAGACAGCCAGACGGATGGACAGCCAAACATATACCAAACGTATAGTCTCCTATGATTGGATTGATAAACTGCTAGTGAGTACCTTGATGTCATTGGGAACTGCACTGTTGCCAGGTTTCCACCTCTGAAGCAGCTCCTTGACAAACCTCTGCACCTTGACATCCGACCCATCCAGCAGTTCCAGAATGTAATCCTCCAAGTCTTGTGCACTGTCGATCGCTAGGATGTATCTACAGCAAACCAAATTAGGTCACACTAAGTCATTATTAAGGTGCTCATTGTGTTTCACATTAACGACTAGTTATTCTATGTATGAGGCGATGTTGGGAATCTTCTTAACTGATGTAATTAATATGTAACTGGTCTTGTGTTACTTTTAAAAAAATTAAATTTTAAATGATCTTTAAAAAACACTTGAAAACTGAAAAAGTACTCATAATCGAACTTTAAAAAGTTAATTTTTAGGGCATATTAGAACTGCTGAAATCAGATAAAAAGTTGAACTATGAAATCAAAGTGTAATGTATTTTGGACTCAACTGAATTACCGTAAATGACTTACCATGACCTTTTTAAAAAACATTGATAAATGAAAGAAAGAAATGCTGACACACTCAACACATTTTTATTTTATGGTTATATGGCATCAGACATATGATTATGGACTGCACAAATTTTGAGAGGAAACCTGCTGTCGCCACTTCATGGGCTACTCTTTCCCATTAGCAGCAAGGGATCTTTTATTTGCACTTTCCACAGGCAGGATAGCACAAACCATAGCCTTTGTTGAACCAGTTATGGATCACTGATCAGTGCAAGTGGTTTACACCTACCCTTTGTGCCTTGCGGAGCACTCACTCAGGGTTTGGAGTCGTTATCTGGATTAAAAATCCCATGCCTGGACTGAGATCCGAACCCAGTACCTACCAGCCTGTTGACCGATGGCCTAACCAGTGGAATGAAAATGATTTCAAATTTTTGGTGTCATATATTTTTCCATATTGGTTTAGGATGATTACATTCCAATAATTATAATATGTGGTGAACCAACCTATCAATAACTAGTGCGAGTTAGCCAAACAATGGAGATTGGGTGAGTTGGTAATTTGTGCGGGTCCAGTTGACTGTGCACTGAGACAAATTGGTTTTAAGATAAGTTAACATATTCATCTGACTGTTAAAACAAACATCACTTTATTTTGTATCAAATATTAAGTCTGAGTGATTAAAAAAAAAAGAAGAAGAAAAGGACAATAAAAGTCAGCAAGAAAAAGAACACCCCCCCTCCCCCAGGAAACATCTTGAAATACCTAGTTCACAAAAAAAAGAAAAAGAAGTAAAGTTTGTTTTATTTAACTACGCCACTAAAGTACACTGATTTTCACTAAAAACATGTTGGTTCATCTGTATTCAAATTAATACTTTCGGTTTTATCATTTTACCATTTAGTTTACATTAAATGATTAATCAGACATTATCAGTTCCACGAAAACGAAACGAAAGTTAATAATTTCCTCGAACTATGAAACCGAAAGTTTGCTTGCCAACATTATTTCCTCCTCTTTTTATGTGTATAGTCGGTTTGCAGAAGATTAAAAAAAATACAGACACTAAAAATGTGTGGATTTTTTGTTTTAACTGAAATAAGTTTCTGCACCCCGCTGATTGCACAACCGTTTGACAGCTGGCAGTAATCACAATTCAGTGGAAGCAGACACATAGCCTACATTTTGACAGCTGTTATCAAACTATTTCATAAATAGGAAACATGACAACAAAATTCTATTTAAAATAAGCCGCTAACTTTGCCAGATAGCCTTAGACAAACCTGGCATTTTCTGTCGTAGCGTCAATTCCAAGTTTACCGAGTTCGGCGCACATCCAATTCTCCATCATGGACGCAGACATCTTGCTTCAGGGGAAGTAACTCTTAATACTGCGATAGTCTAAATTTACAACACGGACTCTAACTCGGACACAATAAATATTTGAAAACTGTGTTTTAAAAACTCGGATTCGGACAGGTTTAAAACAAGAAATTATGGTCATTTATTTTTAATGCCGTTGGAATTGCAACAACAAATCTGTTGAGGAATAAACTGAATGTTAATTGTATAATATCCCGAGTACTCTCACGGTAAGTGGGACGCCCCTTTTTCATAGGCCTACTATAAAATCTGACGGTAAGGGAAGTATAGTCAGTCCCAATGAGAACGCCCTTTTTTCATACTATAAAATTTACTACAAGTTATTTATTTCTAAGCGGATTGTTTTCTTAATTTCACACAAAAATAGTATAACATATTTTCTTATTTCCAAAACACTTTTACTTTTCTTCTTACAAAAACCAAAGTGAAATTATTTACAAAAAAACATTTTTGTGATTAATGTTTTAATCGGGAAGCTCGAAAATTATCGGTGTAAAGGTATTTAACGTCAAGCATAGGATTGTTGTATTAGAGCAGAAATGTTTGACTATCGTTTGGTAGGCAGCAACTGCGTAGAATTTACATAGATTGGTCTCTGACGGTCGAGAACGTGCGAACTGTCCAAATGTCAGTCTAGATCTTGAAGAACAAACAAACCCGTTATCACCTGTTAAGACATTGTGGCTTGTCAGACTCTACTTAATTTTTCATCTCCCTTTCCACAGAAGATTTCATTAAACCCAAACTTATATACTTACTCATATTTCGTAACAGGCAAGCAGGTCATGTTAATTTTGCTTCTCACAAATTGATCAATTTTTAAGCGTAACTTAGTTCCTGGATGTTATCTTTTGGACTATATGTGTAGGACAGTACCTGGAAAACAATGGTGGAGATGGACGAACAAATTATTCTATAAAAAGTGAGTTTTTGGAAGAACACTGCCATAACTGTTTCACCATTGACATTTTTTACCACTGAGACATGTGCTGCTAGAAATTCAGCGAGGCCCCTTTAGGGAAGGGATCATTCCCTGTTGGTTCTCCAATAAGGAAAGAACAAAAACTCTCGTAGCAATGTTATGAAACCCTAATCACACCTCATGAATGAGACACTAATCCTGCAGCTCCAAGACTGTGGTCAGGGCTGGTCTTCTCCCCCTGCTGATCTGACAAGCTAATATCAACACCAAGAAGAACATTCTACAGACTAAATGGCTTTGGGGTATACTGAGCAGAAACCAATCTGTAACAGGTGAAATGTCTGAACATGTGTTATCAATCCTACCACAAAAAACCAATATCCATGACATATTGCATAGTTCAGACAGTCACCCAGATAAGGATTTTATCTGTAAAACCTATCTACATACAATAGACTACAAATTAGATTCTAAACAAATTACGTTCAAAACAACTGAAAAAGGTACCTATATTTGGCGAAAAATACTTTTACTTAGGTACTACAATGACATAGGCTCATTTCACTCTGCAGATGTTGAATGGTCTGATTACGAAAGTCAAACATCAACCATTGTTATCAGTGATGAAAAGGATACAACTATTACAGGTCTCTGCCCTTCTTCAGTCTCTTTGTTTAAAACAGTAATCAGGGAAACAATTTCAAGTAAAAAAATTGTTTACTGTCACAATCTTTCATACCACTAACAAAGTGTTAGTACAAGGAAACACTTGTAAATTATGGGTTGCTGGAGAGTTTGAGAAACTAAAACAACTGGTAGTTAGGTTGGAGATACTGCTAACAAAATCAGTTATACCAAATGCTGAAACAGTTCAGGTTATAGACTTGAATTTGCCAGAAGAGATAAAGCTATACAACAGTCCGCTCAAGCTGTTAGCACCAATAGCAGAGGTGGAGGTATCTGTATCTCAAAGAATCAATGAAGCATGCATAAATGAAGCAGTTGATGAGAACATTATCACTGAAACCTACATGGGAAAAGAGGACAGAGCCATCAACATGAGTACGAGCAATATCAGTGAGGACAATCCCAGTATAAGCAATGAGCTAGAAGAAATAATGTATCTGACAATGGCAATGACACGTCATGTAACACACCCATTTTAAAATGTGAGCCTTATCTACATTCCACCCCTGGAATATACCATGGAATCAAACTCCATACACCAAAACGTAAAGCATATGCCAAGAAATTGAACACATACAGAGTAAGCACTAACAATACACTTCACAAGAAAGGTATACCTGACCCAACTGTATTGCTAGCAGTACATTTTATTGAAACAAGGTTACAGAAGATTGAAGCAAACATAGAGGAAATAAAGCAGCTTAACACAGTGCAGGCAGACACATTAAAACAAACAATGGAAAAATAAATAAATAAACTTAGAGCTGAAATCAACCAATCTAATGTAAATTACAACAACAAACTTAAAGAAGACATTGCAAAAGAAACAGACACACTAAGATCAGATATGCTCGACTACAAGCAACAAATAGCAAATCAGTTCAGAAACCACAAATCTGATTTCACCACATTTGTAACAGACGTAGACCAAGAACTGGAATCCTTGAAAGGAGAAAATAGTGTACTTAGGTCTCAAGTAACAACCCTTAAAGACAGGTGTAGCAAGCTCGAAAGGAAACTGAAAACCCCCAGACAACTATGCTTCGAAAACCCAAGTACTTCAGAAGATTGCCAGACACAGTTCACAGTGGATACAGCTGTCAGAAACGCACCTGGAAGGGAAACAGGCAGTACAGTAAAAATAAGTAATAAGTTCAGCCCATTACAGCAGTCATCCGATCATGCCTGTCCAAACTCAGCACAATATACGGACAACTTTCCTGACATACCCACTCACTGTGTGCACCTTGTAGCTGGAAGCTCAATGGTAAAAGGTTTGAATCGCAAAAGGTTGGACAACTCTGGAAATGCACATGTTCGTACACTATCAGGAGCCAAAGTAAAAGACATGTCACAGTTCATCAGAAACTTGGCTGTGCACAAAGAAACTCAGTCAGTCACATTCCTTATTGGAACAAATGACTGTGGTAAAGGGGCTGTGCTTGCCAAAACATGCAATGAATTGGAAAATCTAATAGAAATCACCAAACACCACTTTCCAGCATCCAAACTATCCTTTCTGAACATTTTGCCACGCAGAGGAAACCAAGCGCTAGAATACAATACCAACATTGAACATCTCAATAAAATCCTACAAGAGGTATGTCACAAAATTGGCATTAACTATGTTAAACATAGTGTACATTTCACCCAAAGAAATGGAGCCCCCAAGGACTACTTATACATGGACTTAACGCATTTAAATGAAAAAGGTTCTGCATTGCTTGCCCGATCTGTTATCACCCTTATTAAGGGAGCACAAATAAGGCAAGAGGAACCAATAATGTATCAGAACAATAACAATAACATAACAGCTAATTACAGAACAAATGTAAATGAGCAGCCACAGCCAAAGTTGACACAAGGCCCATCTGATATACCAAGTGCAGAGAATGTAGTCAGCAGAGAGATGTTACTACCAACTTCTTCCCAGCCATGGACAGGACATTCAGCTCTACAACCTGAATGTGCAGGTGTTGTGCAATACCCAGTTCCTGGCAGTATAAGTGGAATACAGGCACCTGTGCACCATCAGATGAACATTCCCCAGTGGATACAAGGTACAGCTATGCCACCATAATACCATGGACAGAGTCAGTCTGGATACTGGCCAACACCATGGAATCAAATGATGCCGTCAATGTGGTGGAAAGGATATTAATGTGAACATTATTCTATTCATGTTGTTGGGATTAATATACCGTCTTTCGAATGTGAGATTCTTTGTTGACATATATGTGTCAAACTAGTGAAATTGAAACAGAGATAATTATTTGCTATTTAGTTTGTTGTACAAGAGACACATTTATTCTGTGAACACTCTTCTATTCTAATTGTTGGGATTTATGTTTTCATTTTCAGATTTTTAGATTTGGTTTTTAACAGTGAATTTGGAGATAAGGTACATTTATTCTGTGGACAAGTTATAATTTAAGTAAACACAGCTAGTGAACCAGATACAAGACAATTCTGAGGATATAAGTTTATGTTCTCGGTGTACTGTGTTCATTCTACAACACGGTAGGACTTGCTGTTTTATTGTTTACTTGTGTATGTGATTAAGATCATTTAGATTTAGATATTGAATTTGTTTTTAAAAAAGTTATTATTATATATTTTAAATTTTCCACCATGGTATCCACTTTTAAAATATCCTGTTGGAGTGTTCAAGGTCTAGTTTCAAAATGTAAATCATTGACTACTGTCAATGATACTGTCAGCATGTTTAGTAATAGTGATTTTGTTGCATTAGTTGATTGTTGGGTCCCCTCAGATGAGTCAAAAATGGGAATGTACAATAGCTCCTTCCCTGGATATGTCACAAAATGCATTAGCCACAAAGGTAAAAACACTGACTCAAACAGAGTAGGAACTGCATTCTTGTATAAACCAAATTATGTAGATGCTGTAACAATAATAGATAAATATGATGGAGACATCATCTGGGTTAAACTTTCAGGAGAGGTTCTTGGACTGCTGAAGGATTTATATATTGGAATTGTATATATTGATCCTGAAAATTCTAAAATATGGCTAGAAAAAAAGTATGATCCTTTTGACATTCTAGCAAATGATATAATATCTTACCATTTAGAGGGGGATGTAATATTATGTGGAAATTTTAATTCTAGATCTGGTCATTTGACAGATATAATCAAATCAGAAAACCAGTCAAAATCCCTACCAGCCCATTCTAAGAACATTTGTCAAATTCCCCGTGGCAGGAATAACCGTGACAATTCTGTAAATGTATTTGAAAATAAACTCGTCCAGCTCTGTCAAAAAACTAAAACATGCATATTAAATGGACGGTGTATTGGAGATATATTTGGTAACCTAACTTGTTACACCTATGATAGTGCTAGAACAGTTGACTACTTTTTAGTTAATACAGATATGTATAGCAAAGTGCAGTCTTTAAGAGTAAAGCCATTGTCTTGTCTTTCCAATCACTGCCTAATTGACTTAGTTATAAATATTGCTAATAAAGCTGCACAAGACAATTCTAAAAATAAGCAATATCTTAACACTAAAATCCCTAAGTTGGGAGATGCCTCACAGTTAGTTAATGTTAATCCCTGTGGGAAAATATCAACTTTAGGTACAGCAAAATTTAGATCTGATACAAATATCACTCCATTGAAAACAAAGAGCCAAAACATTTCAGTAAGTAAAAGCAAGTTTAATTTCCCCACAAAAAGTATCAATATTGCCAGTTGGAACATTCAACATATACTGCCAAAACTAGAAGAAATCTCACTGATAATGGGGGAAAACCCTTCTTTACATATATTAGGATTATGTGAAACCTTTCTAAGCCACGAAATCCCGGATTCTATAATTAATATTGATCAGTGCAACTTGGAACGAAAGGACAGAAGGGACAAACAGGGTGGAGGACTGGCTGTATATATTAGAAAGTCCTTATCCTATAAAAGACGAAGTGATATCGAAGACTTGAAAACAGAAACTATATGGCTACAAATTAATTTACAACATGCTAAAAACATCTTGTTATGTTTTGTCTACAGACCACCTAACTCACATGTGTCTTGGATAGATATGATTGACACTCAGCTGGAAAAGGCTTTAAATGAAAACCTTGATATAATTGTTATGGGAGACTTTAATATCGACATCAAAAATGGTTGCTCTAATACCAAATGGAGCAATTTAGTGAAGTCATATGAATTGACTCAAATAGTGGATAAGCCTACCAGAATAACCAAAAATTCTTCAACTATCATAGATCACATTTATTGTACAAACACTAATATGATTACTCAAGTGTATATACCATGTTTTGCCATTAGCGATCATTATCCTGTCACAGTTAGTCTTAATAAATATACAAAGAATTCCGATATACATATGATAAATAACACTCATAAAACTATATCATATAGGTGTTTTAAAAGATTTTGCATTGAAGACTTTCTTTTAGACATCAACAGTTCCGATATAAACAATATTTTTTCATGTAATGATGCTAATATGGCCTTATTACTTTGGCATAACACATTAATTGATATTTTGAATAAACATGCACCTTTGAAAATAAAACGAGTTAGACGATTTGAACAACCAAAATGGTACAGTGATAAGATAATATACTCAAGAATGCAACTTGATCATTTTCATAAAATAAAAGACTGGACCAGCTATGGCGCAATAAAACATTAAATTTCATAGCTGAGGCTAAGAAGGATTTGTTTCAAGATGCTGTTCAGAATAACAAACCTTCAAGTTCTTATGGAATCATTTTAAAACATTATCTGGAAAACGATCAGAGTTACCTATGCCTTCAGAGTTAAAAATAAATGACAGTTTGGTTACTAATGCAAGTGACATTCTGCAAAGTTTAAATGAACATTTCATAAACATCTCACATACTATTGATACAAAACCTTTTACTCCCGAAAATCACACTATACTTCAGGATTATCTTAGAAAC
>JAECMU010241991.1:0-15902 GCA_016106625.1 Dracogyra subfuscus | reverse complement strand
CACCAGTTGTGCCGCACAGGCTGGCAGGGATCATGTTTTCATATAAAACAATTTATGAATCACCTGCAGGCTTCCTTTGCAAGACTCGAGATAACCAAATGTCCGACATCAGTAAATAGATGATTAATACAGTTGCCACTCACATTAGATTTTAAAATTCACAGAAAAATGCAGTTTGCCACCGTCCTCTTAAAAAAAAACACACAAAAAAAACAAAAAAACACCAACCCGGATATGACGAAAACATTTATTTTTGTGGGCGAGATTAAAGATTTATTTGTATGTACACAATATAATTTCATACCATTTATAAATAAAGGCGACAAGCTTGCTTCATAACAAAAATTATGTCTCGAAACATCACATTTTGACACTGCACTTCAGAAATTCACTTGGCAAAGGTTCATCTGAACTCGTTTGACCAGTCAACATAATTAAAATTGGCTCCACTATTACACATTGATCGAACAGCAGCCGTTGAACTAATGTCCAGTTGTCTTTTCGTTCGACCAATCAAAACCGCACTTGCAAAATGACAGCGATTTGAAAACATTATGGATTATACTAAGGTATACGAAATGATTTAGGTGAATTACTAAGTATGCCGGAAACTTATCACAATATAAAATTTTATATAAAGTTAGTTTTGAAGACTAAAATAAATGATCCGGGATGGTATAGCCATCAAATCAGTTTACACTAGTCTACAATCTGGATTTCATTACTGCACTTTTCACCTTTTTTTCTGTTAAGACAAACCAGTTGTTTATTACACAAATAGCCTCGCCCAATATTTTTTAGAATATGTATGCTCCAATATAAGGACGTGTAATTGGTCGATATTTAATTATTTATAGATTAAATGTCACCTGGACATGGCAGTCAATGAAATGCTGTTATATCTAATGGCTAGACCCAGTAGAGCCAATTCTAATCAGATTAGACTAGTCAACAAAATATTTCAAGCAGCAATGTCACT
The DNA here is from genome assembly GCA_016106625.1 of Dracogyra subfuscus. NCBI lineage: Eukaryota > Metazoa > Mollusca > Gastropoda > Neomphalida > Peltospiridae > Dracogyra > Dracogyra subfuscus. Next base: position 14,923 of record JAECMU010241991.1, on the reverse strand, counting down.
GGATCAAACAATCCAAAAACATGGGGAGTTACCATGAGCTTGTCACAACAGCTCAAGGGCAGGATTAGTTTACTGGACAGCAACTGAATAAAGAAAGAATCTGGAATTTCATCTTTGACAGTGGACAGTTTCTCCAGTCTCGTTCACAAGTAACTAGATACAAATCAAGAAAAACTAATAGACTAATTCACAAATTTATTTTCATGTTATGTACATACAATATAACATTAAATAATAAAATTGACAATTACAAAATAAAATGTGAAGTTAAAAGAGTGACCTACGTCCTTTTAGCAAGACCCAAGCCAAACATTGTGATGGACAACGAAGCTAAACATTTTGATGGGGATGACAAAGATGACTAATCTAACCACGAAAAAGCCACCGTTAACAGAAATATCCACAGACGATGATAGTACGTACTTTCAACCAGCTAAGCTGACTGAATGTTCAATATATAACAATAATTAAGTCTTTTTTTTAAACAGTTCACGACACGTACGGACACGAGATGGTGCCTAATGTTTGATCCCTTGATTAATAAGCTGGAGGGGGTGGTGGTGGTGGGGGAGCAGCAGTGTTCCACTGACTGTACTGCCAGTTCATGTTCTGCTGCACGTTTTGCTGACCTTGTGCAGGAGCAGAGCCAGCAGCTGCTCCAGCTGGCTGAGACGTTTGGCCCGCGTAACCGTTCACTTGGTGACCACCTCGTGTGGAACCCTGGAACATCCCTCCCCTACCCTGCATCCCACCCCTGGTCGACAGACTACCGCGGGTGCTCGCGCTGGTACCCTGGTTATAACTGCCTATTGCACTTTTAAGCCCTGATGCCGACGTGCCTTGTGATGAATGACCGCTGCTGTAGCCGCCGCCACCTCTGCTGCTCTCAGAAGATCTACTCTGGTTAAACCCCCCACTTGACCCACCATATCCACCCTTACTCCCAAACCCCGAGCTGGAGCTCGATCCTCCTCCGTAACCTGAACCCCCTCTGGATCTGCCACCATAACTGTCTCGATCCCGGCCAGAACCACGACCACCTCTATCATCTCTCCTGCCCCATCGACTACGCCCTGCAAAAGAAAATGGAACAGATTTTAAATACAATTTTAACAATCCATTAATACCAACTTGGATTATGAACACCCCCCACCCGAAAACGAAAACAAATCCCTAATTTAGCAATTCTGACAAAAACTTGGTAAATTATTAGGAATTTGTATGTTGCAATAAAATCTTTAGAATAGAACTATTATCCCTTCATAGTATATTGTAAATATTAGGCATTTAAGAGCCCTTGGACCAATTTCACAAAACATTGCAAGTTTATGTCTGCGACTAGCAGTTATACTGGGCATAAATTTACACGTTTGGCATATATTTCACGCAGAAAAGTACATTACAGATGGAGCATTTTAATGACAAAAGAAAATGAAATGTGTACTTTTAACTATTTGTTGTATAATCATAGTAATAAGAATTGGGTTTTAGTCCTAGATTTACGTGCAAAACAAGGCTCACAATGTTTTGTGAAATTGGACCCAGTTTTATAAAACATAAGCAGGTTTTGCATATAAACATACATTGACAAATCAACAATCCATATTACTACTAAAAGTATTTTTCAAACGCTTCTACTAACAGTACAACTAATAATTTGAAATAAGAGATATTTCCTTTTCTTTTGTCTTAAAATGCACTGGTAAAATAACTGGTAATGACATTGTTCAAACAAACCATATTTGCACTGAAGAAAAGAACTCTAGATGAGTTTGCCTTTTTTTTTTTAATTCTATCTAGCAGTGAAATTAGAAATGTTTTAATGTTTTATTTAATGACACACTCAACAGTTTATTTACAGTTATATGACATCGAACATATGGTTAAGAACCACATGTTGAGAGGAAACCCACCGTCGCTACTTCATAGGCTACTCATTTCGTCACTACTTCATAGGCTACTCTTTTCAAATAGAACTGAGGGATCTTTTATATACACCATCCCACAGCCTTTGATATACAAATCGTGGTGCACAGACTGGAGCAAGAAATAACCCAATGGGCCCACCGACGGGGATCAATCCCAGATTGACAGTGAATCGAGCGAGCATGTACTACTGGGATACATCCCACCCCGCTAAACAATGATCTCTTTTAATATAAGAATTAGCTTGCAATTCTACCAGTATTCTGATGCATTATAAGCAGGTTGATCAGAAAACTAAAGTATTCTAAGAGTACTACTGAAGCAATATGCCCCCTACTGCACCAAACAAAAGGTCAACCCAATGTGTCAAGGCAGAAAACAAATGTTTGTGTCTCAAATTCAAGGGCCATAACTGTCTAAAATGGGCAAATCATAAAATTTAAACAATCTGTCAGTACACTATAAAACTATATAAAAATTATTGGCTCAACAGATATTGTAAGAAAAACATCCGAAAAACTTGTGGGACAGACATGAAACCTAGTACCCCCTCCTATTGTACCACAAAGAGACTAAACAAGGAGACCTATGAGGCCTCAATGGAACTTTTATAAAATGGTATAAAAAAAAATGAAGTTCACCATTTATTAGTAATAAGGGTATTATTTAACAAATTTATTTCAACAAATCAACAGGCATTAGTAAACAAGGTGCATGAACTAAAAGGGTGCAACCAGCATTAATTAATGTCTTAAACACTAAAGGTACAGCTTTTATTGAACAACAACTTTTACAGAACTTATAAATCCGAAATGACAGATAGGGTTTTAATTGAAGTATTGAATTACAAATATCTGATGTAGTGGTTTTTTCAACACACACAACACATTTACTTATTGACATTCCAAGCTATTCTGTAACGAGATTAATCCATGTTTACTTTTTGAACATGTTGAAACAATTCCTATACTTAGGGCAAGATGTACCTTCAGTGAAGATCAACAAACCTTGATTTTGTTTAGGATGGGAAAATGGAAACTGATACCACTGAATCTCCCAGCTGTAACCAGCATTAGTGCACATAGTTCAACAAGGGTGAAGGTGTTAATAATGAATACAGACACTAATAACTAACCTAGAACCTACTGACACGAGGTAGAAGATTAAATGCCTTCTTACCCCTGCCCATTTGCCCTCTCATGGACTCAGCCAGCTGGATCAGCTTGGGACTAATATTCTGGTTGGCTTCCCGTAGAACATTTATCAAGTCATTGACTTGCTTTGCGTTGCCTGGAGTAAAGAATGTGTAAGCCGTCCCTGTTCTCTCACTTCTGGCAGTTCGGCCAATTCTGTGTACATAGTCCTCGGAGCAATTTGGGTAGTCAAAGTTTATCACAAATTTGATGTCCTCCACATCTGTTGTTAGAATGTGTTAAAACACACCCATAAGAGAAAATAACAAAAAATATGTCAATTTCTGCTTATGCAATAGGATATTACTGCCATAAAAACTATGATTTGTTGTGCATTTGCAATGAAAGGATTGGACAAGATGTTTCCAACGCACCCAATTCAATGACAAATTCATATGGTTTTAAACTGTTTTAAAAACATACACGCATCCTTAGCATCGTTGAATTTGTAATGAATATACAGACATTGTACATATCAGGATGAAATAATAAAAATTTGTTACCAAATTTGTAAACTGTACGGTGGAATATAATGCCCAATCACATAATGCACAAACCACAGGTTTAAAAATATATATATATTTTATAAAATGTAAATCCAACATAATTAGCAAAACAATGCATACTCCCATCAAAATGTTTAACTAGTAAAATAATTTCTAAATAAGCAAGGGGCATTTGTACCCTGGGTCATAAATTTGGGGAGACTTACCTTTAAGCTACCTACCTTTCTACTTTTTCTTGCTTGAGCTTTTAATAAAAACCTGCAAACCCAGGGTGCCCCATATCACTTGGAAGGTGTGGCAAAAAGTTCATCAGGGAGCATGCATCTTGTACACTGGTTCTCCGCCAATAGACTGCTTTTATTTATCTCGCCCTAAAAACACTCCCACTTACGAACTCAAATATTGTTGCTAAACAATCTCCGACTGTTTGAAATCAAACAGCACTGGTTTATCAGGATGCACACTAGAATGGCACAGAAACTTGCTCACTTTCTGCCCCTTCCTGTACAACTTGCAACAACTCCACCACATATGTATGCGTGGGGGCAGCCATGCATCCACTACAATGGAAGACATGAACACTTCCGAAGACACATTTTATGCTCACAATTCACAAGTGTCATCAGCTATGGTTCCCATAAGAAAGTTTTTGTATTCATTTTGCAGTCCGTGCGGTATTCCAGAGTATTGCTATTAGTTTTACCATATTCTCAGATCCACAGGAGCAGGTGTCCGACATGACCACGATATTGAATTTCCTGAGGGAGATGATGCCTTGGCTATGGTATTGGTATCCAGGTGGCATAGGAGTAGGATGGGTGGCGGTCTAGTCTAGGATCCCATAAAAACCAGACATACTAACACAAGAGTATGGCATCTCAACACCGTAAGCAGATGCACAATGAAAAATGTCACTTGTTAACAATGTGTTGCAAAATCTTAGTCCCTAGCTAACCATAATAACGCATCCATTTGACTAATTAAAAAAATACTTCTTAAATGTACACAACTCCAACCAATTTCTACAATACACTTACACATGCAAATAGATTACAGTTGCAGTTTTATTATTTAAAAAAAAAAAAAAATGCCATGCAAAGTAGTAATTCATCAACATTTATTTGTATCCATTTGTTATTTATACTTATGCTACTTGAACTATTATTCTTGAAGTAGAATTGGAGCATTATCCTACAATTATTATACTAACAATTTTATATTCATACACCAGTGCTGGAGAAACGTGAAGACCTATCAGGTTTTTAATATTAACTATGCATTGCATAAAATGGTTAGGTGGTAATATAGTACCAAAGTACATCCTTTGTGTATCACTTTGCATGAATAACATACTGCATAGAAAGAAAGAAATTTAATTCCCCAATATTACATAGTTGTTTTTTCACAATTCAAAATAAGCATACTAGTTAGTCAAATTATCAACGGTATTCAATCAAATTTAGAATAAACTAATGACCTAGAATAAATATATATGGTAACAATTATGTCCTACCATCTACCCAAAAAAAAAAAAAAAAAAAGTAATAAAAGATGGAATTTATAACTAGAATGCAACAACACTTATTAATCTAGCAACACAAAAGTAACAATATTCTGTGCAATGATCCATCTCTCCACCACCTCCGTTGCCACTCAGTACTTACGGTTTGGTTTCGAACCACTAGTTTATAATAATACCATCAACATCCTCCCCCTCTCTGCTGTTCAATGGTCAGTCATGCCGGCCAAACATTGACTATGCCTGCTCTGTTGAAATAGACTTATACATCATTATGACATAAGATTCTAAGTATATAGTTTAATCAATGCAGGTAATGATGAGTTTATGTGGGTGTGTGTGTGTATATATATGTAATGGTGCTCTGAAACAAAAATTAATTAAAATCACACAAATAGTATTCAGAATTTTTTTTTAATATAGAAAAAGGTCTTTATCAAAATGCTTACCAATCGAACTTAGCAATATAGGAAGATAAAACTTAGAAAACAAGATATATACATTTGTTCATTTTGTCCTATCCTTTCTTCATAATTTTCCTCAACACATCAATATAATGCTTGTTATTTTTGTCTTAGTACCATCAGACATGTTAACATACTGCTTAAATTCAAATATTAAATGCCACTTTTTTTTTTATCAACAAATTGTTTTAACATTAAAGACTTTACTTTTAGTTATTAGAAATGAAACTTGTCTGTTTCAGTTAAGAATCAGATCAGTCTCAAAACAACTTACCTAAACCTCTTGATGCAACATCTGTAGCTATCAAGATTGGCGTTTTGCTGTGTCTGAACTCTGAAATAAAATAATTACCAGACTAAGTATTTAGCAAATAATTCAGAAAGATCCATCCATAATAAATGTGTCCATGATTTCACTCCCAGGTAGGTGTAAATCATAATTTTTATACATTTCCGGAGTTGCACATCAAAGGCTGATTTTGAAAGAATAACCAGAAACAGACTGAAGAGGCAACTGTGGAGCCAAAGTTCAAAACACTGCACATACTAATAATGTTAAAAAACAACCACTAATATCCAAAGGTTATTAATATATCACTCCTTCAATTTGCAAACTACATTTGAATTAGCTTTAGTTCTGAAGATCTGGGAATAAAAAGAAATATAAGTGTATAATGAAAGTCCAGCACAAAAGTATATATAATATTTTATAATTGAACAACATCAATACAAAAATTCGAAAGTTAAATTAATACACTAGACTTGTACAAAACTAAATTAATAATTTGAATGAATCAAGTCTCAAGAGTCTCCACCATATTTAGCTATGATGATGTAAACAATGTGCAAACCTACAATTAAACAAGTTCACAAAGAAAACCAACCATTCAGAGTCCAGTCCCTCTCTTGCTGAGATTTATCTCCATGGATTCCCATAACTGGCCATCTAAAATTATAAAATTGATCAATATTAGTTACTACAATAATATATTTGTGTACTAAACTTAATAAATGTATATTTATACTTTTTTTTAATCAAATGGTCAGCTAAAAGTGAGTTTCAAAGAAACCCATCAACTGTAATACTGGTGGTCACTCTAGATTGACCCTATGGTTAGGATTGCAAATTAGCTGAAACCATATCATAATTTTAGACAGAAAATATGTAATATTTTGGTTCGAGAGAGACCCTGTACTTATGATTAAAACCCCATAATTCCATAACAAATTGTCATTTGTTTTTTTTAATATGTGAGAATGAGGATAAACACTTAATTCTAATGGAGATGTCATTTTGTAACACGGTTAATGATTGGGATAATGAAAGAAATTACATTTGCAACATATATTGCTAATCTCTCTTTGAGAGTATAGAAAAGAATAGATCATATTCTAAATTGCTGATAATTTTATCAGTAACAGTCATGCTACAGTCTTGAAATGTGTCAATACACTTTACTGTGTAAATACTGTTTATTAGCATACCCATCACGCTTCATTCGCCTCGAAAGGTCATCACATTTTCGCTTTGTTTCAACAAATATCAGTGTCTTGTTTTCCCTTTCCTGCATTATTCCTTCTAGCAATTTCACAAGCCTGAAACCCAAAATTACAAAATATAAGATACAATGGACTTGCTGATGGGAGTAGGGAAAACGGTCATGAAGTAAGGAAAACAACAAGATACAATGAAATCTCACAACTCTATGACCTTACTTAAAACAATGTAAATACAACAAATTAAAAAGTTTATAAATGTGACGTGTACCTCAAATATAACAAGGTTGTTATTATTCAGCAGCAGCTGTTGACTTTACAGCCTACCGTATACGCAAATATTTTCACGGCTAAAATAATTCGCGATCGGGCCTTAATTTTATATTTTCGCGAGGAATTATTTTCGCGACTGTCCCCATATACAATTTATTTATAATGTGAATACTGTCTCCCTACAGTGTACTAAAGTAAGTGTCAAAGATGCACTCTTGTTATTGTCTATGACGCAACGCCATTGTTTTGCGAGACCTACTTTCTTAGTAGCCATGTCTTAAGGTAACACAGTGTTACACTGATGTGTGATGTACCCTAATGTCTTTTGCATCCCAGCAAATTATGCCAAATCGGAAATAAGTTAGCGCATAATTAAATTCGCGGTACCAACAACGTGTTCGCGATTTTCGCGGTATATTTTATTCGCGAACATATTTGCGTATACGGTAATACATTTTCGTCAGGAATAAATACCAAGAATTAATATTTTTCTGATCAAATTAGAACTTGTCACTATTTTATTGTGCAAGTTGATAATCTTATAAGCATCTGAAAATAAGTTTCAGATCACTTCACATTATCTGGTAGTTAAATCTATCATATGATAGTATTTATTATTAACCAATGAAACCGATTATATTGCAATAGTTGTAGCCAGTGACACAACATATGTAAGCATGCAACAACCAAATCAAGATTATAATTATAATTACAAATATTATTAATTTGGATGTACAACTACTTATTAACACAATATTGTGTAGGAAATATTTTGTACTTGTTTTCTTTTTCATATTCTTGACACACATCGATGATCTGTAGGATGTTGTGATTCGCATGCAGCTGAAGTGCTCCCACGTTGATCTGAATGTATTCTTTGAGAAAATCCTCGGCCATCTTCTTCACTTCTTTAGGCCATGTAGCACTCCACATCAATGTTTGTCTGTCCGGCTATAATAAAGTAAGTTATGTTACAACAAACACACGTATACAGAAATAGGTTGAGTACTAGTCGCATGGGTTTAAAATTTGTTATCTCATTGCACAGACTCAAAAACATACCTTTCTTTTTTTAAACTGAATATTTTATGTTATATATATTTATATTTAGTGTCTTACAAATATTTTGGCGTAAAATTAATTTTGAAACTGATAAAACTTTAGATATTTAGAACAGATAAAAAAACCCCATTAAATGCAACAAAATCACACAGAAGTATGTTTGGTGAAAAAGTGAACAATCCTAAATAAATATATCAATAAATATCAATACTTACTCGAACTTGTTCAACAATCTTTCTAATCTGAGGTTCAAATCCCATATCCAACATTCTATCAGCTTCATCCAAGACCAAGTACGTTGTGCGTCTCAAGTTAGTTTTTCCAGCTTCCAAAAAATCAATGAGTCGGCCAGGTGTTGCAATACAAATTTCAGCACCTGAAAACGTTAAAATATTAATATTCCAATATAAAACGGTTCATGAAAGTGAAATACTTGAGCCTGACCATATGTGTGTGTGTGTGTGTGTGTGTATATATCAGTCCTTGCCTTTTGAAAAACAATGGCGAGTGAAAAACTGCACACCTCAAAACGCTTAGGCGAGTGAAAAATCGCACTCGTCAAAATGCTAAGGCGAGTGAAAATCAAGCATTTATTAATTTAGTAATTGGTACACGTAAATGTAGAGACATATGTTGCAAAAGTGAACCAATAATGTTTTCTTCCAATTTTATGTTTCATCAGTGTAGTCCGACTTTTCCCTTTTACGTCCCAGGAGTAGTACTATAGAAATATAATTATGACATGTATACGCCGATACAAACCATTTGATTTTTTAATTACAATATGTACTATTCAGATAATTTGATGCACACAATTATATATATATACCTTTTCAGTGTTAAGATGGTTTGGTGAACGTGCAGCTAACCATATATAGGAATAAACTTGTATTGAAACAAAATGTCATTATTATGTACAACGAATATGATGGTTTGGTGAACGTGCAGCTAACCATATATAGGAATAAACTTGTATTGAAACAGAATGTCATTATTATGTACAACGAATATGATTAGGATAGTTGAGATGGGGAAAAAACACTGGTTCCGAGAAGGTGGTTCATGAAGCATATCAGGTGTGCACTACCGACTCTTTATTAAACCATTAAAAATAATAACTCGTGAAATGCGGGCCTACAATTACTTCAACTGATAGTGTTAGCACATTGACATTCACGTGATTAGATAAGTGTTTTAACATGCTCATGTACCTGTATTAGTGTATGGTTTTGAGTACGCCTATCCAGAGTCCGGTCTCCGATATGATCGGTGGTCCGACTCAGGGCATGAAACATTCATGTGACATTTTTAATTCAACAATTACACAATCAATCTCTCCTCACCCCGCCTCCCCTAACATTTTGTAAGAGGTCATTTAACCTACAGCTACAAGTTACTGACGGCGTCATGTCACTGATCTAGAACGATCCCAATGTTGTTAATAACAAAATGCACAAACTCTGAATAATGTATCTGTCATTCCAACAGATTTTGTTCCAAACGTGGGATGCCATAATAAAGATAATTGAAAAAAAAAACGCGTAAGTTTAGACACCATCATCAATGACTAATAAGTTGTCAAGTAGACCAGCCTGTGCGTGCAGAATTCCAAGAGTAAAAATAATCTGACCCCGATAGCTCTGATTTGTCACTTTCTAACAAATGAAAAAAAATAATGAAATAGTCGGAAATGATCATTGATTACTGTTACTATAGTGTGCACACTCATACATATCCTAATAACATATGAACATTCATTAACCTCTGGCTGAAATACAAATATTTAAATGAATTTTTATTTAAAAAACATATTAAAGATTAAAAAGAAAAATAATAGACATAAAAAAAATACCTAGGCTTATTCCTACATACTCATTATCATTTCTTTTCCTTATTTTTATTATTCCGTATAAAATTACATGATTGTAATTTTTTGGACCTTACATAAGCTTTGTAGGCTAACAGTTATGAACTAATCGAGACAATTTTACCGACCTCGCTAATTTCCATAACGAGTTCATTTGTGTAGGCTACAGAAGCCACTATTTAATTCAATCCCATTTCTCTTTTTGCCATAACTACATGTATGAGAACAGTATAAATGAGTTATCCTTATTAGACGTTGTATCTGTTACCATACAAAAGTAGACAGTTTCTCATTAATAATAAATTAAATAGGTAAAGGATTTTGATCGGATTGGTACATCTTCAAAGATGTCTATTAAACCTGTGTTTTCTGATTTGTATAGCAAAGATAAGTACCAGTCATATATTAAAATCTTGCATTGACGCTATTTTCTCGTAAGATTTTTCCCTTGTATTATTAAACGGATCTTTTTATCAGCTACATAAGGTAAATAGTGGCAATCAATATTCAAAATTGTTTTACGTGCGCTGTTAAGTGTAACATGCATTATTTTTCACACTCATGAGATTGAAATTACGTGCGATGTACGAGCGCAATCGCACACCTTAAAAAGCAAGGTCTGATATATATATAAACATAAACAATCTCCCATTAATTTCTACTATAACAGTCTGAAAAATATCAAGGCAATATTTTAAATGTACATTTGCAAAATGTAACTTCATTTGTATTCAATAAAACCATATATGCCATATCATAAGAAAGCAACCAATTAATATATTAATAAATGGTATTAAAACTGATACTAACCCCGTTCCAAATCTCTTATTTGTGGTCCCTTCGGTGCTCCACCATATACACAAGTGTTTCTAATTTGTGATGATTGCCCAAATTCAATAGCCACCTCCTGCACCTGCTGGGCAAGTTCTCGAGTTGGGACTAGTACTAGACACTAAAAAAGACAAAAGTCACAGGTATTTTATACATGTCCATCAAAAAAGAATATGCAAAATAAATATCAACTGAGTAATAGCTGTTTAAGCACATTTCTTTTATATCGAAAAAACAGCATTTATTATGTGACGATAAACAGCAAATACAAACTTGAAAGACAGGTAACACAGTAAATTTTACATTAAAGTGTAAATAGACATTTAGTTTTAAAAGTAACGAAGTTTTTTCCCCTTGTGCAAAGCCATAATGAACTTATACTTACTATTGGTCCATCACCGTGGTCTAAATAGGGTTGATTTGTAATGTGTACAATTGCTGGCAGAATGAACTGAAAGAAAAGAAAATGTATATGATACCGAGTGCCAATTTATGTGTATCAATATCCCCACCACAATACATTTCGCTGGGTTGGGTATCTCTTGGATTAACAATCAGGGTTGCTAGAATTTATAAATTCCACTAGCCATTGGATTAGTGATTTTAAAAATGTACTAGCCCTACTTAATAAAATTTTACTAAATAATAGTAATTAGATATGTCACCTAAAAGGGGAGACAAAGCTTAAAAACATTAAAATTGGGAGTTGGGGTAGCAGAAAGATATTTATATTTACAAAATCATCTAACTGAATGCAAGTTTTGTATTGAATATCACTAGCTAAGGGAGTGGGTCTACCTTAATCTAGAATCCCATTACAAATTACTAGTAAATTAAGATTCCAATCACTTTCTGTCAGAAAATAATTTGAGGGTATGCAATTAAAAACAAAAGACACCCATAAACCCATAAGTTATGGGTTTGAAATTAAATACTGCATTTCATGCACTTAACACATTTTTTATAAGTATAAAGTTATATCCGCCAAGTACAAAGACTTTAGGGAAAGTAATTTTACCTTCTAATAAAAACCCTGAATCATGTTCTAGACTAAGAACGTGAATGATTTTTAATCCAAACAAAATATATATATTTTTTAATTACTCACTGCTAGAGTTTTGCCAGAACCAGTCTGTGCTATTCCAACACAATCCCTTCCTGAAAGAGCAATTGGCCAACCTGTCGACTGAATAGCAGTAGGAGCCTTCCACTGATTCCTCTTGACTGTATGCAAAACATAATCTGCAAATAAAAAAATAAATATCTTAATGCAAGGATACCATTACAGGTTACCAAGGTGAATTTTTGTTTATCAAATACTATGACAATTAAAATAGTTGTGTAAATTTGATAAAGTTTTAACTATAAAATCTTAATGCATCCAAAACTACTGAATCACGCCCTAATCTAGATCTCGAAATGGATAGGGGCTTTATCATTGAAAGTCTGTTTAAGTTGCAGAGTTATCAGCACCAGTGAGATGTCAAAGTCACCATATTTAGGACCTAATCGGTTTTCAAAGCAAAATCTCAAGAAAGGTGTCTTTACGGTCATAGCTAAATGTGTTGTCCATTATTCCAATAACAGTAGTTTTCTGACCAGACTTTTTTTTGTTTTAATTAACTACGATTCGTATCTGAATATTTGGTTATTTTCATTGTTGGTAAAACTATCAAATTAATTCTCAAATTAGCTTTCACAATCGGCTATCGATCCCTGACAATTATCATGACATACCACCACTGATGTCAAGCGAAAAAAATATTTTTCAACTCAAAATTCCAAGGTATAATCCATTGAAAAACAATCTAAACCAACAGGAAGCTGACTTGTCTTCCACTTCCTGTTACTAATCATTGTATAGTAGTCGGAAGGTTAAATTTGACAATTTTATTATTATTGACCAAAAACCTTAATTAATATTGTGTGCAGTTTGTAGCTATACCATAATTTTGGTCGTCTCCCTAATTCAGAATGGAATTTGGCTACAGATTTTCAAACCACATTCACCAAATTGCTGAGGCCTAGACACTGCTTGCCTGCCACGAATCCGTACTATGATTTTTATATACACAATCCCCCCCCAAAAAAACCCATTTTGACATCAACCTGTAAAAGCTGGTTACAGAATTGTTTTTACCTGGTAGATTAGCTTCTTCAAACTTAAAAATTGGCTTAGGAACATTTCTTCCAATGACACTTATGTCCCTCTCTGAAAGGAATTTCTGAACTTCTTCCTGAAATAATTTTAAAATATGGGTAACAATTTGTTTTTTTTCACATCAACTTGATATAATGAGTGATCATCCATTTTAATACAATTAGTGCTGCAAAACAATTCAAACATAAATTAAACTTCATTATAAACATTTGGCAGTAACCTAAAAATGCTGACTTTTGTAATGTTGAAAGCTTTATCATCTGGAGGTTTTAAAAATAAACTTGCATAATTTCGGCTAATTTACTAGTAAAAAGACAGGCTAAAACTAAGTGATGTCATACAGATTTATGTTTAAAGCTGAAATGATTTGTAATTAAAATTAATTTATTTAAAAGCTTGAAAACTATAGACCTAAATAAAAGTAATGTAGAATTTCAGATCAAATCCAATCATCCAGTAATTTGTAAAAATCATTTTACATAAATACAAAATAAAACGCATCCCTGTACACTAAAGAAAACCAAACATTAAATGTCAAAATAATATAAAGCTTACCGGTGTTCTGCTAACAAGATTCGGATGTTCTACATAGAAGTTCTTCTCGAACTTGTGCAGCGTCGACATATCCCATCTTGGTTTCCGTAGCCTCTCTCCTGGCTGTATTCCCTTCAACGACCTTCCACCACTCATTCCACCACTGCTACCACCTCTCATGCCCCCTCGGCCACCACCACGCCTATCAAAACCACCTCTGTCATCTCGGCCACCAAATCTAGATCCACCAAACCTTAAAATTATTAACAACTATATTGCACTCTGATTTACTGCTTCATCATGAACACAGTTTTGGGTTTGAAACAGTCTTCATATATTTAATTAAATCGGTACTTATATTTCAGGGCTCTACATTAACTTTTTAAGATACCGGTCCTGTAGGACATGCAAAAAATAAAACTACCTGTCCCATCAGACATACCAAATGTCCTTGAAAAGAACATTGCCACAATAATTTCATGATGTGGTTATATTGTCATGCAAAACAAGTTTATGCTTCGTCAGAAAGAGATAAAAACTGAATTATTTGACAGATAATTGATGGGGTTTTTTTTTCACTGGCTGTCACATGTTATTGTTTTCAATAGCTGCCGGCAATGACAACTAATGATCTATGGTGCAAAATTGTCCCTGTCTATGTTACCCTAATTAAATTATTTTGCGGTCTACTTTCAATCTTGCTGATTGAACTATGTATACAGATGGAAATATAATGTATGTAGGTCTTTTGCTACTCTGCCAATTACTTCCGAATTCTACTGAAATACTGCATGGTGTTTTTTTTTGGGTTTTTTTATTAAGAAGGGTTGTTTTGTGAGAAACTACTTACGTAAATCAGGGTTATATATATTTATATTTAACTTAAATACGATTTTGGTGTCTTTTTAAACATCTAAATTTACTGTAAAGTGACGAATCGGCAACATCATAAATATTCTTGGAAATTAGTGTTAATTGGTACAATCAGTTGGTCATGCCAACAAGCCTCCCTCATCAAAGCACCCACTTCGTGTAAATGAACTCAACCATGTGACCCAGATTTACAACATTAACCGGTACGACAAAACAT
>JAECMU010241865.1:0-10893 GCA_016106625.1 Dracogyra subfuscus | reverse complement strand
AGTAACAGCTGTTGGACACTGGTGGAGATGGTGGAAAATGACACGTAACAGCTGTTGGACACTGGTGGAGATGGTGGAAAATGACACGTAACAGCTGTTGGACACTGGTGGAGATGGTGGAAAAAGACAAGTAACAGTTGTTGGACACTGGTGGAGATGGTGAAAAATGACACGTAACAGTTGTTGGACACTGGTGGCGACAGTGGAAAAAGACAAGTAACAGCTGTTGAACACTGGTGGAGATGGTGGAAAAAGACAAGTAACAGATGTTGGACACTGGTGGAGATGGTGGAAAAAGACAAGTAACAGATGTTGGACACTGGTGGAGATTGGGGAAAAAGACAAGTAACAATTGTTGGACACTGGTGGAGACCGTGAAAAACAGACAAGTAACAGCTGTTGAACACTGGTGGAGATGGGGGAAAAAGACAAGTAACAGTTGGTGGACACTGGTGGAGACGGGACAAAAAAGACAACAGGTCATCGAGGAAGTTTGATCCCGTGACCCAGCACACCTCAGATTATTGTCGCACAACAAACTTAACTGAATTTATTTATTTTAAGATTTATCTTTTGGCCTTTTAAAATAAAACTTAATGTGAAACTTTAACACTGCCTTCAGGAAAGTATTATTATATATTGCCTTTTAACTTTGTAATGGCAAAACAATAAAATGAAAGTTTCACCGAGCATAAAGTACCGTTAAACAGTCTGTAAATAATTGACAAATTTGGATGAAGTTTGTGACTCAGACTTTCAGCTCACAAATGTAATTATCTGCTTCATACTTACACAGTGTGATCTCACTGGAGAAAATGTAATTAGCTAAGGTGTTCCATTAGTTCACCTATGTATTATGTAAGTTCCGTCCAACAACACATCTATTATACAGGTCCGTATTTGTTAATTACACACTTCAAATAGAGGTTGTTACGTGTATATATACATGTATATCAAGATTCCTGCACTACACTAATAACACACGGTTATTACTTGGTTTACTGCAAGATGAATAACATATTTCTGAAAATAATTTAATAAAATTTTGTACAACACAGATAGTCAATGTCTTTGTCTCTCTCCCTCCCTCCCTCCTTCCTTCCCTACCATATATTTCACCATTATGGGGAACTATCACTAGAGACTAGTTTAAGGAGAGACATTTTTAACTTCCTTTAGGATGTGATTTTTTTTTTTTTAAAGTACTACAAAAGGATTGAATATCAATGCTCAATATGGTGATATCTTAAAAAGCTCCCCATAATCTGTTAATGGAACAATTAATCACTCCCCTAATCTGTTAATGGAACAATTAATCACTCTCCTAATTAGTTTTTTTCACAGTAAGGACTGCTATCCTCTTACTATCTTGTGCTGAAATAATTAAGCAATCGTAGTTTAAAAATGTGCTGACATCCTTACATATATACCGGCCTCGGTGGTACAGTGGTTAAGCCAACAGACTACAGGCTGGTAGGTACAGGGTTCGCATCCTGGTCCCGGCTCCAACTCAGAGCGAGTTCTTAAGAGCTCAGTGGGTAGGTGTAAGACCACTACACCCTCTTCTCTCTCACTAGTTAACAACTAACCTACTGACAGCCCAAATAGCTGAGGTGTGTGCCCAGAACAGCCTGTTTAAACCGTAATTGGATACATGCACGGAAATAAGTTGAAATAAAATGATGTCTTTATAGACTGGGGTTGTCAACTTCCACAAACCACATGGTTGTACTGCTGAAATGGTATCACACAACTGTGCAATAAATCTCTTTATTTCTTCCGATTGGTTAGTGTTACATCATGTGTGATTCCGTTTGATATCATATTGCACTGCTCTGTGGTTTTGCAAACCCATAAATATTGCACTATTTCTGGTGTAATACGGGAAATCCTCTTAGCATTGACCAGTAAGTGCTACTGGTTTGACTGACAGAGTTATGAAGTTGTATACCACAGATTGCCAATGTCTTTGTCTCTTCATAGCATCTTACAGATAAATTAATGACATTAGGTTTCACGTATATAACGTCCTAGTGCAAAATACTTGTGCTCCTTAAGTGTTAGATTTGTGTATATAATTTGTGTAATTATTGTTTATTAAAGTCATTGAAGTAATAAAACTGTGATGTGTTGTGATGAAACCAATATGTATGACTGGGGTTTTTTGGTCTTATAACTACACTAGAGCACATTGATGTATTAATCATCGGCCATTGGATGTCAAACATATAGTAATTCTGACATAGTCTGAGAGACAAAACTCTACAGAAGCAAGGGATCTTTATGTGTACCATCCCAGACAGGATAGCACATTCCACAACTTTTTGTGGGGCACTGGCTGGCACAAAAAATAGCCCAATGGGCCCAACGACAGGGATCGATCCCACAATGCATGCTTTACAACTGGGCTACGTCCCACCCCTAAAATCAATTATGGCACTGTGATAAGACCAGTATGTACCACTGATCTATATTCTAACTCCGAACCCCTCACATTTAGTGCATATGTATACATGAATAAGCAAATGTATATATGTATTGTATTTATGTGATAACCATCCAGGTAGATGCCTGCTAACCAGTGGTTTGTTGTATTCATGTGCTACACAACTAGGTGGATGCCTACTGACCAGTGGTTTGTTGTATTCATGTGATAAATATCTAGGTGGATGTCTACTGACCAGTGTTTTGTTGTATTTATGTGATACACATCCAGGTGGATGCCTACTGACCAGTGTTTTGTTGTATTCATGTGATACACATCTAGGTGGATGCCTACTGACCAGTGTTTTGTTGTATTCATGTGCTACACAACTAGGTGGATGTCTACTGACCAGTGTTTTGTTGTATTCATGTGATACATATCTAGGTGGATGTCTACTGACCAGTGTTTTGTTGTATTTATGTGATACACATCCAGGTGGATGCCTACTGACCAGTGTTTTGTTGTATTCATGTGATACACATCTAGGTGGATGTCTACTGACCAGTGTTTTGTTGTATTTATGTGATACACATCTACTCTAGGTGGATGCCTACTGACCAGTGTTTTGTTGTATTTATGTGATACACATCCAGGTGGATGCCTACTGACCAGTGTTTTGTTGTGTTGAAGTCTCTCTTCCAGGGTGCGGAATGGCGGCAATCCACTCAACTCCCCCGCAGGATGGGAACACGACTCATCATACAGCACCGACAGCAGCACATCGGCATCCAGCGCAACCACCGCTTCACTGACAGCATCCTGCAACAACATTGGCAAACATTAATACCCACTCCTATAATAATGTAAGATACCAAAATATGATCAAGTGAATTTTTAGTATTAACACAGACATACATGTACATGTATCTGTAATTAACTGTTACATGTACTATTACTAGAGAAAATAAATTTAAAGACGTACCATGGAGGGTCTCTTAACAACCACGACGCTTAATTAAATTAAATGAAACAAATGTTTTAATAAGGTTCTAGAACGTAAGAGCATCTACGATTAAATGTTTCACCTACCAAAACCAATTTGATGCATAAAGAAATAATTTGTGATGTAACATTAAAAACTAATCTATTTCTTCGTTTTTATTAAATTTAAATTAAATATGTGTTTTAATTTAATAAATTTTAAAATATAAGTTGAAATGCTTATTCATGAAAATAACATTTATTTAAATGCAAAAGTAATATTTATATAATAATGAAACCTACTCTAGTGATCACTTGTATTAAACAGCCACCTTTGTAAAGAGGCCACATTTTTATTATCCTAAATCATCTATAATATACCGACTTGTATTAAGCAGTCACCTGTCTTTAAAGGCCACTTGGTGGTACTCCCTTTGGTGGATGCTTAACACAGGTTTCAATGTACTGGTATTACCTTCTTGACTTTCTAAAGGCACAACAAAACTTAACACAAGTTTCAATGTACTGGTATTACAGTGCACCACCACCACCCCTCCCCCTTCCTCCCTGATTATCACTGATGTTCTTCTGTTGCTTTTATTTATTCTCATGGCCACCATTCTGTGATATCAGACGAACACACATGTACATGTGTACATATAACAATAAATACAAATAGTCAAGACTTCAGAAAAATATAAATATAAATAAGTAGATCAAACATAATATTTGTATGTATGCTCCGCCCCACCCCGTTTTCAAAATGTTCTGCAATATGGGCCCGCCTTTATGTGTCACTCACGTAGCTATGTGTGGGTTATATCAATAAACTACTTGTTAATAAATGTGAGTTGTCGGGTTGGTTAACAGGTGAACTGAAGCCGAACATGATAAAACACACGGCTGTCTGCCCCGTGAGCCACTTCTGTGAGTTCCGGATTGATCACCCATCATGCCAACACATGTAGTTTGGTGATTAACACCATCAGTTCACCTACACATAACGAGAGAACGGACAGACAGGATAATATATTACCGCTGAAATTACGACCTCGATGCAATTCATGAACACTCGCAGGACTCCCATGTAATATGTAATTTGTCATCTGTGTTTGGCCAAGCATAAAACATAACACGTCAATTTACGTCAAGTAATATGGATCAATATCAGCTTTATTGGCATGTGACATCAGCTTCATACACATAACTGTACATGTACGTGACTGCGAACTGTCACATTACGTTTGCTGTCTGCACTTTAATTAGACAAGATTATTGCAGTCGTGCCTGCATGTAGGCATCAGCATTAATTAACAAGATCACCGGACGACCCAGACATACTCAAAGATGAGTTCCAGAAGCATATGTACATCTGCATAATTTTTTCACATCCATTCAAACTTTCTCAAGTTACTGTCTCTATTAAAAGTATGTTTTGTTTAATATAATTTTATTAATCACATTGATTTATTAATTATCGGTTATTAGTTCTCAAACATTTGGTCATTTTGACTCAAAATTTTCAAAGAAAACCCACTACATTTTTTCATTAGCAGCCAGGGATTTTGTTTTATAGAGAGAATAACTAGTTAATCACGTTGGATATCTGCATTATCCTGTGAAGGTAAGAATGGGAAATTCCTCGAGGTTCTGTCTCACGGAATTTCTCATTCAGCCTAAACAGGACAAGGCAGATATCTGACGTCATTAACTAGTTATTATTTTTATCCTGCAGACCATAAACATTAAGCAGAAAAGCCACATTGTATGATCACATAGAGGTCAAATGAGCAATTTTGTAATGTAGGCCATGCATGTGACATCACAAGTCATATCCTGCTAGTATCCGATTTGTATAGCAAATACAGGCACCAGTCATGAACAACTGAATGGAACAGGAAATACTGAAATGATCAAGTCTAAGCACCCGAGTGCTCTACCGACTGAGCTAGACCCCGTCCCTACCTCTTATTAAATGAAGAAATAGAAGGAACTTCCCAAAACCAGGAAACAGCACATACCACAGCCTTTCAAATACAACCATGAGTCATGAATCACCAACTTGAACAGGAAATACGGTAATGAGACTGTCCACCATGGGAATCAATCAAAGACTTATCTTACCCTAGCATCAGAGAGAAGTCATGGTTTGAACAAGCAGATGATCGTTAGTGTGCTGAGTATCAATAAACGATGATCGATTGGTGTACAGAGAAATAAAACATGTCTCATTGGCTAGTTACACAGGAGCTTCGTTCTGACATCCGTCCACCCACAGACAGCAAAGTGCTATTACAGCGAGTTCTCTCAAAACTGGACCCTCTCTAAACCAGAATTCCATCAAAACTGGATGTTTTACAGAGTCCCTTTTTAACAAGCAGTACAGAACTTAACCTCTTTAATGCAGATCCCTTTAAAGGCCAGACATTTGTATTGGTCCCACGGGTATCCGGTTTCACTATATATATATATACTAAACAAGAAAAGAAATGCAAGTTGTTATTAAATATATTGGACAACAAAAAATTACAATATTAATTTAGGGTTTTTTTCTGAAGATAATTAAAACTATTTAGTTTAAATCCAATTAGGTTTTTTGCATCTTACTTAGCATATTAAGTATTTATGAATCGTATCGAATGTAGGTCTTTACGTGCACATTCAGAGCAAGCTGTTGTAGCGCACGCCTATCCTGGGCACACAGACCGGCCTCGACCGGATCCCTCTGTCCAGGGCAGGATAAAGGGGTGGGGGTGGTAGAAGAAAGGACCCCTGCACTGAAATGTTTCTTTTTTTGTACCTTCATAATGTTCGGAAGTGAACAATGTTACAGACATTCAATTTCACATAGCTAAATAGGGTGGGAAGCAGTGCTGGACTGATGCTTGGTCACTCTAGGATCAATCCCCATCAGTGGACCCAATGGGATATTTATCATTCCAACCAGATCACCACAACTGGTATATCAAATGACATGGTATGTGATTTCCTGCCTGTGGGGTGGTGCCTGTGAAAAATCCCAATTTTCTAATGGAAAGAAGTAGCAGGTTTACTCTCTAAGCCTAAAATGTCAAAACTACCAAATGTTTGACTCCCAATAGCCAGTGATTAATATATCAATGTCTTCTAGTGGCGTCGTTAAACAAAACAGACTTCTAACTTTCACATAACATTCCATCCTACTTATACAGACATTATTATGGTAAAAACAATCTCTGAAATTTGACCTACATTACCAAGTGTTCACTTATTACTTTCTCTCAGTATACAACCGGTTAAAAAATAAAAGTGTTATCTTTACACATTATAATTACGGTTATATCGGCGTCGGACATATGGTTATGTCGAGAGAAAAAAACCAGTGGTTAGCTGACGGGGTGTTCTCTTTACTGTCTTTCGGGAAATGGATTTGGCCCCAAGGGGGCTGGCTGGTTATTATTTCTACAATTTCCAATAGGCCCATGAGTGTTACTAACTGACACATGACACTATTCCAATGTATAATAGAACTGAATAATTTAAAGCAGGGTAATATAGCGTGCTGTACTTTATGTCCATTATGCAGTGCAAACCTGTTATTAATACTGGTGGACAATTCAGTTAAGTGGAATTTGTCATAAATACAATAATCACATACAGGACAATGGTTAGCATATTGCACTGATATACAGTCTAACCTGTGTTAAACAGCCACTATAAATGGAGGATCACAAAGTGACCTTTAAAGGCAGTGGCTGTTTAATACAGGTCAGTTTGTACTATTTTAGATTATTTGGGAAAATAAACATTTGGCCTCTTAACACAGGTGGCTGCTTAATAGAGATGGACACCAAAGCAAGTTTGACTGTAAAGCATATTGTAGATACACTATTAAACAACACAAGCGAAACACAATATATAATAGTACTGCCTTCGTGACAAATTTAAAATACTAATTTAGTGTCATAATACTAATGGTACATTTCCATATTATAAATGAATCCAACTTTTTCCTAAATTGGTTTCGCATAATATTAAAACAGGACGACACAGCCTGATACAGCAAATGGTGTTAGTATATATAGCTAGTAGAGTGGCTGGGTGGGGAGATACATATAGGAGGGATGACTTAAAGAGAGTCTCATTAAGAGCACTGAGGATATTTTATTAATTTAAATAGCATACACCTCTACCCAAAGATATAACTGTATGACAGGTGTAACACAGATAGTGTCTAAAACAATTAAGCACTGTCTGTTAGTGTTATTTCTTTTAGATTTATAGGGGTATGAATAAACAAAACAATGTGTAAACTGTAACATACTAAATACAACTTGTGTGAAAAATGAAGGAAGGAATACTTTATTTAACAACACACTCAACAAATTTTAACATTAGCTATATGGAACCAGACATACGGTTAAGGACTACAAAGATAATGAGAGAGCAAACCCACTGCTGCCACACAATAGGCTACTCTTTCCAATTAGCAGCAAGTGATATTTTATAAGCAAAATCCCACTCACAGACATGATAGCACATACCACAGCCACATCTATTTTGGAGCACTGTCTGGAACGGGAAACAGCCCAATGGGCCTGCTGACTGGAATTGATCCCAGACCAACCATGCATAATGCGAGCACTTTACGACTGGTCTGTGTTCTAACCCCACCCCACAACCTATTTACAATAAAGCCATGACTGACTGGTCTCTATCTTGGGTGCTTGTAAACTCAGAGCTCACAATGGAATGAAGTTTGGTTTAACCATTTTTCAGATATATTATAGTATCTCACTGAAAATTATTAAAATGTGCTTAATTGAAGGAATAATATATTAGCTAAAGACTAAATGTTGTAGCCACTTTGTATAAAAGTTAGTAATTGACTAATTTGAAAATGTACAGGGTGAGCCCTGAAACTCAACACAAATCTGTATAATATGGCAAGAATATACTGTAAAAATACATATGTACCTGTACACACTTCATCTCAAAAATCATTTTGCAGAATTAAATGTTTTTGGTTACACAAAACCCCTTGGATATTTTATGGGATTCTGTTCAGAGAGGATTTTGATTGATAGGATTTTGTCTGATGAACTTCCATCTGGAAGGGATTTTGTTTGAAGATTTTGTATGACAGAATTCCATCTGGAGAAGATAACATCTCTTGGGATTTCATCTGGAGGGGATTTTGTCTGATGGGATTCTGTCTGGAAAGGATTTTGTCTTATAATGCAATTCCATCTGGAAGGGATTTTGTCCAAGGGAATTCCACCGGGGGGGGGGGGGGGGAGGATTAATAGATATGATGTGATGTGATTCCATCTGGAGAGAATTTTGTCTTAGAGAATTCTGTCTGGAGGGGATTTTGTTTGATGGGATTCCATCAGAAAGGGACATTATCTTAAATTTGCTGACAGAATTGATGAATTGAAGAAAAGAATGTAGTGATGAGGAGATTTCAAAACTTTAAAAATTGGATTTCACTGAACAAAGAAATTGAAATTATTAAGCAGATATTTCACATTAATTTTTACTTTACTGAAAGAGCACAATACTTCATGCTGTCTACATACAAACTGTGGATGATCATGAGTATCAAGTGCAAACTACCCTTTCTTGCGCTTGTGTAATATGTCATAACAATCACCATATAAATCATTAATGAATGATTAAACAGTACATGCATTGACATGTATGTGTGCAGTAATTTCCCACGAGATTGGAACGAAGCTATCACAAAATCAGTACGATAGTGTCAGCACTGTGGGGTTGTAATAATTCTCACAACTGTCACAACTGCATGCAAATCATCAGTGCAGAACTGGTGATATCAAATAAAAACAAATTAACTTCACTATAATAATTTCCGCGTGCATACAGTCCAGTAGGAAAAGTGTTCCCACAGGAGCTGGGAAGCCTAGTACACATACATGTAGACAGCTGGTGAATGGTTTTGAAAAATAACAGTACCTTTGAGTATCAATCATGAACACTGAGCATAATTCAACTATAAAAGCTTGGTTTAACAATATTTTAGTTTTGGGAGTTTCTGGTGGTGCAAAAACAAAATAGGAAAATGGTCCACTTGGTTCATATTCGAACCCCTCAAGATCGAGAACATGCTATGCCCCTGCTCCCAGTGCCTATCTTATGGTTTGAAAATAAGATGATGAGCAACCAACTGCTCTCCAGAAATTAAGTAGGAGAGCATTTGTGCGTAGTGTCAAATTCACAGTAATTTTGACTAAGTAAATTAGTAATATCAGCGTATAACAAGGCAAGCAGTCTTTTTGCCCACACAGATATTGATTTGCATGAGCGACAGTAAGTGAGAACTATTGCTTGCATCAAACCATAAGGGATGTAGCCCAGTGGTAATATACTCACCTGATGTGTGGTTGTCTAAGATCAATCTCCATCGGTACGGCCACTGGACTATTTCTCATTCCAGCCAGTGCAACGTGACTGGTATGTTGAAAGTCATAGTATTTATATTCCTATCTGTGGGATGGTGGATATAAAAGATCCCTTGCTACTAATGGAAAAATGTAGCAGGTTTCCTCTCTAAAGACTTTATGTCAAAATGCCTATAAATGTCTGACATCCAGTAGGCAATGATTAATAAATCAAAGTGCTCAAGTGGTGTTGTTAAACAAAACAAACTTTATCTTTAACAAACCATAAGGATTGCACATTCTACTGATAATGGAGCAAGGGGACCTTTATACAGACAGGACAGCAGATACTAAGTCTTTTGGTATGTAGTACCAGTTGGGGGGGGGGGGAGTTACTGGTTGGGATGGGAAAAAACTCCAGTCCTTACAAGGTAATCAATCTTCCCACCCAAAGTATTCATGACAGGCGAGCACTCTATCACTGAGCTACATTCAGGCTGTTCTAAAGCTATAACATGGCAGGAGATATTATAAACAAGTTTTTTAATCATATACAGGTACATGTATTTCAGTTCACTGGCATTTCGATGACACACACGCAACTCAGTCATACATGTATGTAGATCTTCAGGTTTAATTACATTATTTGGTTAATTAAGTAATACAAAGCCATACATGTTATAATTAAGAAAATAATTAGTACATGTAGGTCTTCGTGCATTTTTCTGTGCTCACACAGCCTAGTCAATCAATGTTCATGATAACACGCACACAAGTACAGATCATTAAAGGGACATTCCCGAGTTTGCTGCAATGTTTTAAATTTTATCGACTAACAGAGACTTTTTAACGATTGTAAATTTACATATCAAATATGTTTTTTTCTGCATGAAATATTAATGGCTGTATATTGATCGTACTAATATTTGTACTAGGACAAATTTCTTTTTATTTCCTAAAATATAGTTTTTTTTTCGTACGTATGAAATTATTTGAAAACAAAATCCAGTTTTGGCTTCTTACAAATATTAAGAGGACCAAAAATACATGGAATATATAGACACTGATATTCTAAACAAGATAATAAATTTAATATGTAAGTTT
>JAECMU010241822.1:0-13130 GCA_016106625.1 Dracogyra subfuscus | reverse complement strand
ATAGTGTTTTTTGAAATTCACTATTCCTTTGGGATAGTGCTAAAATAAGAAATCAACCCCTGATATCAGTGTTGTTTTTAATTAAAATTATAATCATATCGCTTTTCTTTTTTCTCAAATGACTTAAAATATATCCCCCTACCTTTAAAATAAATAAACATTTACTCACTGGTCATACCAGAGACTGAACCTAAAGTCCAAACTACGTTGTTAACAACTATGATATATTTCTCTGCTAACTTTAATGAATGCTGTTGACTCACCCCATGTATGGTCAACTCGCCCCAGTGTTTGGTCAACTCGCCCCAGTGTTTGGTCAACTCGCCCGGGACCCCAGTGTTTGGTCAACTAGCTCCAATGTTTGGATAACTCTTTTTATCAACTTAGCTATCACAGTCAACCAGTCTTCGCCATGAGTAAAATCAAGGCGAGCTGTAGATTACTCTCCTTAATTGAGCCAGGCGAGCAATCGCTCTCCTTATTAAATATGTTTGTACAAATGTGCCATGTATTACTATATAACGTTACGTTATAGATCGCTATTGCGCGTACATTTCTGAGACATTTGTTCACAGCCCGATTTTCATACGTAGTTCAGGTGAATAATTACTTGCGAGTATGTTTTTCTAACTTCAATTTAATTTAAAAAAAATCATAGCTAAAATTTAAGGCGATCGATACGCCGCTCGTCTTAAACATTTGAGGCGTGTGCGGAGGCGTGAGCGATCGCTCGCCTTTCATGGCGAAGACTGGTCAACTATCGATCCCTGAAAATGACTGCGATATACTGCCATATACATGTGTATATGTAAATATCGAAGTTTCATCACAGGTAATTACAGAATGTAATAAATGTGGTTCATCCTCGTTGTGTTTCAAGAGGTCCAAACAGTTCCTTGCGATGTCCTTTTGTTCACCTAACAGATTTTTGGAACCATTTTTGCACAGACAGTTTTTTATGTTTAATTTTTCAGTTAAAATAAGTCGGAACACTTTCCCTACATCCAAATGAACTTCCTCAGCTGTTGCTAGAAAACATAATCTTTGATCTTTGTTAATTGCATCACTCACTTTTCAATGTTTTCATCGGTAACTGTTGTGCGTGAACGGCCTGGGTGGGCATTGTCTACCACATTTTCTCTGCTTTCTGAAAATCGTTTATGCCATTCAAAACTGCGTGCACGAGACATGCAAACTTCAGCATAAGCATCGGTCAACAGCTGAAAAGTTTTGGTCGCAGATTTGTTTAGTTTCACAATTTTTTTTATGTTAACTCGTTCATTTTTGCAGTCCGCAATTTTTCGACAAAGCGTAAGAACATAGCTTTACTTGAACCGGCGTCCACCTGTAGTGAGTGAGGCAAGCAAATTGGGACTTGCCACACTGTGAAAGGATATATATCATGCTCCATAATCATCTATTTGTCTCTTCCCTCCGACTTTTAATACCTATTGATCTGAAATTGTGTGTATAGCTTTGTCAAGTACTGTTACAGATCAAGCTATTTTCATGGCAGGTTATCCATTTGTGACTAGAGGTATGACCCTTGAGAGACAAGAACATTGTTTCTGTCCTGTAGCTGTAGGGGACATGTGTTGCTTTAATTTAGCAGTCTTCTGAGAAGGCTTGTTCCATCAACGCTCATACTTGTAATCAGTCATTCTCAGCACTTAATATTGTGCATGATGTTAAACAGATTAAAATAAAAGTAATATGGTTTAGATTGCATTATCATATGTATATTTATCCTATAAGTTATAACTTACCCATGATATCCATGTGATAATTTACTTTATTAACCCGGTTAATAATGGTATGCAAATTTGTACGGTCTCTAGGTTATGTGTTGCGGTAAATGAGTCCTTTGCTTACACGCCAACAAGACCCGTGTACCTGAGCGTAACGTTTTCAAAGATTTGTTTAAAATGTGTAACATCAAACTAATCTGCGCTAATCATGATGACATCATATTATCGATGGCGGCGACTTTAGTACTGTGATTTACTTAAAAAGTAATTAGAATGTTATTTTTGAAGTGTTATGGGATAAATAGAATTCGCTACTCGTGTTTTTTAATATGCAAAATATCAATCTCGTCTAGTTAATTGGTATTTGTCTCGGCAGAGCCTCGACAAATACTGATTAACATAGACTTCATATTTTCCATATTAAATTAAACAATACTCATGACGAATACTCTATATATATATAATATATGCTTTTCTTTGCTCTCTACAGGTCCATCATCCATGTAAAGGTTAACGATGGACAAGCACTATTCGGAAGAATTTTTTTCTAACTTCTTGGAAGTCCTGCAGAAAGTGTGTCGAGACTATCTGCAGTTTAATGACTCTATCGAGTTGAGTGGGTATCTTGCCCTGGACATTGACAATACGAGGAAGGAGCGATACGTTCTCTGTGAACTTCTTAATGGTGCTGG
Source organism: Dracogyra subfuscus (assembly GCA_016106625.1). Lineage (NCBI taxonomy): Eukaryota > Metazoa > Mollusca > Gastropoda > Neomphalida > Peltospiridae > Dracogyra > Dracogyra subfuscus. The sequence goes on along the minus strand of JAECMU010241822.1, from coordinate 10,690 downwards.
ACATGTGTTGAGTGAAAGTCACTGTACGAAAGTCTTCAAGACTTTCCACAAGAAACCTCTGCAGACGTCTTCCATTGAAAATGTTGTTTCTGTTGCACGAAATGGCTCAGAGTCACCAGTTCGAAACAGAAATACTGATATAGACTTAAACAGTGTTAGTGAGTTGGATGAGAGTGAAGATTTTATGAATAATAATTCTGTAGATCCACCACATGGGTCAACCGTTAGTGTTACAGGTCGCAGACAGACTAGATCTTCCAGAGCAGTGTCAGGTGGCACAGCACATGGGGTGAACCGCTCCCCATCCGGTCAGCAATTCGCAAGGGACGGAGACACGTCGACTGTGTCATATTCTTCAGAAAAGAACAGCAGCAAAAAGAAACGTGGTGCCAACACTAACCTTACATCAAGTGCAAAGAAAAGTATGTATTGTACATATATATTTGAATGAGGTCCATTTGCATGCGTTTTTTTTGTATTCAGTTTCATCTTTTATTGAATATTAAATAATTTTCAAAGAATACTTCTAGATTGAATTTACTTTAAAATGCTATTAGCCTATAATGTACTGTTAGTGTTTAAATATTTTATTTATTTATTGTTTATTAAAGGTAAAACAAATATAGGTATATTGTTAACATTTTGGCATTTATTGTTTAAAGCTTTTGTTGGTTTAAGGTGAAATATATACATGTGTAAGTGTAACATGTTGACAAATATTGTTTATAAATATTGAGTCAGGTTGAATTTCTTGTAGAGCCATCAGCACAGCAGATGTTCACGGATACAAGAGTGTGTATATTTATGCATTTTATATATTAATTTTAAAACTAATAGCAGGTCATTTTAATGCCTAGAAATCATTCTATAAACGTTACATGTATGTACATTATGTATTATTATTTAAACCGTAGGCAAGTCAGCTGTTGGTAGTGAAGATTCAAGCATAGTCAGCGACTGCAGTCTGCTACCCCAAAGTTACACAAACACAGATGCTAACCAGGATGGTGTGAGTCAGAGTGAGACACCAGGCTTTGAGACCGATGGGCCTAATGAGAAGATTCGTTTTCCTCTCGCTACGACTGTTACATGTAAACAAGAGGTCATGGATGAGTTGGATACGCTACGGGTAACGTGTGAGACAATTAGTTCACAGTCGTTCGTGATGGACAATAATGCACAAACATTTCCAGATGATGCTGAGTTAGTGCCATGCAGCTCCAATTCATTGCCCATTTCAGACAGCAAACAGGTAGGTGTCATTCTTATCGTATCCTTCCTGCTCTGTTCAAGGTGACATTGACTGACCTGCTTGTTTTCAGAAATGCAATGGATGACTTTTTTTTTTTTAACAAGTTGTGAGGGGAAAATATCTAGGTAAATGATGCTTTAATTTTTCTTTCTTTCCTGCAGGCAGATAGTGTTTGATTTCCTGCACTTTTTAGAAAATAGGCTTTTGATTAAATGTCAATTTTGACATATAAATAAATTAACCATTGAGAAACATGCTAAAATATCTAAAGTACTTAAAATAATTAATATATATAATTTTAATGTAACTATTGTTTGCCTGTATACTTGAACAATTAAAATTTTAATCTGGCAAGTTCACTAATTACATGTACAAATTTAGAAAAATACGAGTTCAAAACATTACAGATAAGAAGTAATATTGTGTTCACAATTTTATCATTTTTCAAAGAAATATATACTGAGTAACCAGTAATGTAAAATTCATCTCTAAAAGTTATTGTAGCAATGTGTAATTAACGAAGTTCCACTGTAAAAGCACAACCCCACCCCAACAAAACATGCACCAAATCTTACAGATCATGTAACAGCCATTTTTGTTTACACTGGAATCCAGATTCTTTATTCTAAATACAAGTGATATTACTAAGCCAAAGCAATACTGTTAACTTTAACACAAGTGGTTTTTTGCTAATGTAAGTCTATATTATCTGATGTTGGATGAAGGCCCACCCTGTACATGGCCAAATTAGTCAACTGCTAATTTTTACACAAAATGGCTACAACATTTAGTCTTTGGCTAATAAAATATTCCTTGTAAATATCAACCACATTTTAATAACTTTCATGGAGATACTATACTATATCTGAAAATTGGCTAAAACAAAATGCTTTGCAATGTGAGCCCAGAGTGAAAGAACTTGCAAGTTATAGTATGGAAACAAAATATAAAAGAATGTATTTATTCACTGAAGAATTTTGTCAAGAATATTTTAAGTCCCGGGTAGTTTTCATAACTTTATGAGAAGTGGTAAGCTAATCCAAACAGTCGCTAGAACTCTACTCTGTATTATTTCAAAGTCTGGTATACAGACAAATCAAATGTTTTTCATTAAATGTTATTTAGCAATTCACGCAATTCAGTTGATGTCACCTTATGTTAAAATTAATAAGAGTTGAAATAATCGGTGCCCTGGTCTTCAGTGACGAACATATTTGAGTAAGTGCCAAAAAATAGTGTTAATCATCTGTGGTTCCTAACGCGGTGATAAAAATAAGCAGAAATGTTCTCTAGTCCACCATCTACAAATCTGCTGGTCCATCAGTGTTTGTACATCACCAAATAAGTTGTTCGTTTTATTCAAGAGCAAGGACTAGAGCTGGGTGGTATTGAAATTTCAAGTTCGGTATCGGTATTTTGGTGGCAATTTACCTCGGTATCGGTATTTTGGTGGCAATTTACCTCTGTATCGGTATTCATATAACACTAATAACTAACCAATATTAAGCAGTATTTTAAGTATACCTGCCTCTAAATGCACGCCCACGTTAGGGTCTTCCCCTTATTTATGTCCAGCCCATTTTTTTTATTCAGGCTGCAAAATGACCGGGTTCGCATTGCAAAATGCGATGCATAATCTTGCGATCGCGATACAATATTCTAACAATGATTAGCAGTTTGCGATGCATATTTTTGCAGCCAAACTGAATTAGCGCCTAGCCTAGTTTTCAGTGGTTTTATAAGTGGCCTCGATCTGCGATAAAAATCTATTGAGATCGTGGGTGAAAAAATGTGCTTATGGTCGATCGGGTTTGCCCGTAAGCATCACTTATAATAAGGTAGATGACCAAGTGTGACCACTGGTGATTATAATTTCTGATATATATTATTGTTCAACTAAACAAGTCATAGTGATGGTATCACATGTACAGTTCTGTCCTTTTTTTTTATTTCGTGTTAAGCATAGCTGCAACACACAATACAGTTGTAAGTCTGTACATTCAATAAAATAAAATAAAACATTTTTAATGAAAAGAATGTGTTTTATTAATTTTTACTTATTTTATAAAAGTGCTAATCAAAATCCAGTAGTTGCTATTCAATTCTTCATCCAGTAGGAAAAACTGCTAATCAAAATTTTAAAAACAAATTGCACCCTGTTATTTTATCAAAGGGAGGTTTTCTAACAAATAATGTCTTTGAACCATTGCTCATCTGATGACCTACAGGTAAACATTTACAGTTAGATATTTAAGTTAGCGGCCAATATAACCAACAATGCATCCGAGGCTACGTATCATTTCCATGCATGCAAACGGGTGTTTGCGATTTTTCAATCCATGGAATAAAAACGTTATTTTTAAAAATTAACAAATTGTCTATCTTACATACATTACATGTAGTTAAATACATAATGCTAACTATACAACTCCGCATTCATCCCCGGTTCACGTATATATTTTATCCGGGCTTCCTCTGGGCGCTCGGTCATGGAATAGTAAACAACAGAAAACTACGTTTCTACTTCTAGTCTCTGTAAATTGCTGAAAAATATCCCTATGCATGTAATTGTAAGCTGATTAAACATCGGAAAATGTTATATATTTTTTGTACAAGTAAACTTAACAGTTTTATTTAATAAATATAAAAAGAGGTTGTTTTAAACATGAACCTCCAAAAAAATTCTGATTTTAAAAATTGACAGTCTCCGGAAGTATTCGTTTTATTCCGTTAAAAATATGGCCTAAAGCTGACCTGCATTCTTTTCAAGATATAAATACGTGGTCGTCAGACACACTAGTCTGTAATGCGGTGTTAGAAAGTTAGAACACCGGCCTTAACAAAAGCTAGCAGAAGTAGGTAACATAAAACTGTTACTGTGACACAAATTCAACAACAGAATGCATTCACGGAATGACCTGAATTTAGTAGGCCCTAAACATCGAATCATGCCTCAATTACGTGAAATAGCCATTGTTTGGGTAATGTGGTGTCGTCAGATGTATTTTTAATGTTTTACTTAAAGGCGGGAATACGTACTTTGCAATACCAAAATTTTCGGTATTTTGAGATGTGCTCTGTACGGTATTTCGGTATTGACATGACCGATCGGTATATACCGAATACCACCCAGCTCTAGCAAGGACAATGTTTTTAATTACTCAAAATGAAACAGCATTATAGATTTTTACTTGTCCACTGGACAACCACTAAGACAGACAGATAAGTTTTTATTTAGGACACTGTAACTGTTGTTCTGGGGGCCTCTCTGCCACTTAACCTCTGCATAATTGTATTATTTCAACTCTTGTTAAGGTATTTAAAACATATTGTCTTTATATGGGTGTTGAGACCACTTTTGTTGCTGTTCTTTCACTACAATGCAGGGATCTGCCAGAAAATAATTTGAAAACAAAAACAAAACACCATAAGTGACCGTTCTAGGTGGTTATGAGTTTCAATGTTTTCAAACTAGACGCTGCATTTCATGAGCTCTGACAAATTTAAAACAGCAGTTCTGTTATTATAATTTTTCTGAAAATCATACAGATACATATATATATCCCTTAATTAATAATTTCCAAGCTTTTAGGATTCCTAATTGTACCCTCCCTATCCACTAGCAAAAACCCTGTAGTGTACATGTAGGCACTTGTACATGCTTCTGAAAGTGTTTTTTATATGAGAATACCGTATAATCTGACATTTTCGTGGTGTTAATTTTTCATGGTTTGGGGTATAAAAACATTTCAAGGTTTCTTATTTTTGTCGCTTGCCACATCTAAATTGAAAGTAATTTTATTTTCGAGTTTTAACAAGTCTAGTTGTGAGAATATTTGTTATTGTTGATTAAAGATTCACTTCGGCTGCCAGTTGTTTGATACCACCAACAGGTAAAGTTAAACAACAGAGCATTCGGCTGCAGCCTAATTGGCCACTGTGATATCCGGGATTTGTGTGAGATGTTTGTTAGACATGTGTCACTCACACTCTTCAGTGCATGCAGTCCGCAGTGATAATTGTTTTGTGTATCCAGTATTGATGAATGTCCGAGCAGTACATGGTTATCAGTAATGTTTATTTATTATCGTGTGTGTAACAGATATAATTATTGACAAAAGCAATACATGAAATTTAAAAATATTTCATTATATTTTACAAACAGTGAGATTCACACAATAACTTTTTAAAAAGTATAACTTGTTGTCTTGACTATACTACTCTTATGAACTGCGCATGACAGGAAATAAAATGTTCCAGTAAATTGTTGGTGCATTATCACTTTCACAATAAATATTTTAGATAGAATTTGTTGATGTTTTCAAATATTTTCAAGGATTTATATTTTCGATGCTGATTACTTACCCACGAAAATAAAAATCCTCGAAAATTTCTGGTTATACGGTAGTCAAACTACAGATATATATTTATCATATATAATATCTTACATTTTCAGTGCAATCAAAGTATGTGATATTTTTCAGATCACATACTTTAAGAATTAGATGTAAATTAGTCAAGTTCTGGGCACTAGGTTTATTGACATTTAAGCAAATGTACTTGGGTGACACTCCATGATTGGCGTATGCATTCATAGTTATCAAATAAAAACATTTCAGTGGCACTTTGACACTGAAAGCTGTTCAGTGTTCAGAAAACAAAAACGTTAGGCAAAAGTTTATTTTGATGTAAGGACATCCAAAATGACGTCATTCGAGTTTGGCGTCATTTCCATTAAAAAATACACTGCGCCGCATATTTTTACGTCATTTGAATATGTAGTAATGGCGGACTGGAATTAAAGTGCGTGTGCAGTTTTCAAAAACACGTTGTATTAAGCTTGAGCTTATATGATAAAGACATTATTACCCTCGTGTATTTTGGTATTGTCAATATCATATATATTAGGAATAAAAATAAAGTATTATGCTCACCAGAGGCTCGCATAATACACTTTTTATTCCTAATATATGATATTGACGATACCGAAAAACACTGATAATAACCTCTATATACATGTATATTATACAGTATGCCACTCATACATCTAGGATCCTATCTACAATAAATTTATGGCCAAACATTTATTTTTTATTTATAGATCTACTGCTTACCCAAAATTCAACAGATATTCATGTACATGAAAGTTACGTTTGAAGTCAGAAGAGATATTTTGTGTTAATTTTACTACCAGTTAAAAATAAAAGTATTTTCATGAAAACTGAAGTATTATTTTATGCTTGCACCATCGTGTTGGCTTTATACACATATCTAAGGGTTATTTAGTTATAAACCAGAGAACATTTGTTATCAAAATCTCAATTAGCGCTATTTCTAGTCGATTGAAAATTTATTAGCAACTACTGTTTCAGGGTTTAAGCTGTCGTTTGCCAAATAGCCAAATGTGAATTAATATTGAATTTGGCAAAAATATTCATTATTAAATTGCCAAAAAGCTAATTTGAAAATCCTGTTTCATCTTCCACTATTTGGTTTTGAGGGGTATTTGTTAATATATGTGTACATTAAAATGCATACAGGTAAGAAATAAGTTTACAAGTTGGAAACAACAACTTCAGAGTAAACAATAATGCAACATTGGTCTCGCTATTTGTTATTTGTACATCTACTATACGCCTACTTGTTCATAGAATCATATCCACCTCCATCAGATTCCGTAACCAGCTTTATTTTTGTCAATCGGAATTGCTCGCTCCTTTCGCTTCCTCCATGTGGCCGATGTTACATGATTTTTTGCAAGCGGACAATGACAACATGTCTCGATTGACTGTTCATGGAATACCGCTTGCCAGGTACATGTATGTCATAAAGGATCGTTAAAATGCTGATTAAACTGTTTAACCTTATTTTTGCTGAATATTTAACAATGTACTTTCATTGCAACTCCTAGTCCTAGCAGTAGCAATACACTAGGTATTTTTGATTGTCGCACATGTATAATTAAAGTATTTTAAAATAGGGCACAAGTGATGGATACATTAAAGTAGTAACTGATCATGGACACCCATATTCATTGAGAAATTATAGTTTAGAAATAAATTACTTTAAAAATAGCTTTAATTTTGATATAATGTTTTGTGGCTAATTGAAACCTGAATTTGACTACAGATTTTGGGGTCAAATTGCTAATAATGTTTTAATTAAGTCCAGCTTAAACCCTGTGTTTAATGTTTTAAGATTTGGTAGCGAGCTCTGAAAATTGCATAGCGAATCGTGGCGCGATACCAAACTAAATGTTCTCTGTATACACATGTACAATGTATGTTATAAATATTTGACAATGGTTTTTTGGTGTTGTTTTTTTAATAATTTTAAACTCAGAAGTATTTTGTTGGGTGAAGGTAAAAAGGTCTACTTTTTTTTAAATGTGGTAAATCATAGTAATAATATCTAGGTGTATTTGATTATAAATGACATTACCTAGAATTGACTTTCAGTAACAATAAACTGGGTGCCTAACACTTCTGTTTCAGAATAGTATTGGAAATGTTTCAGTGCAAATTTGTTATTGGAAATTTAGTTTTGCTTGTAGAACACTTTATTATTTACATGTGACTGATTGAAGATATTTAGTAATTAAAAATATTATACCATTTAATGATTTATGATATGAAATGAAATTATAGTAAGAAATGTTACGTTTATTAATATTATGTATGGAGCCACCAAAACACCCAATGACTGTCATTGATGTTAGGTATTTTGAGTTAAACTAGTGGTCTATAACACTTGAGTGCACTGGAAGATGAAATTTTAAAGAGATACACATGTGTGATGTTCGACATGTAATAGAATGAACAGAAGTAACTTACAATGTACCTGGGCACAGCTCGTCCTACTGTTGGCTAGTTAATAAAAGTGTTCAGTGTATCTTAGAAAGGAAGGGAACTATATTATTATTACTGTGCCCGTATCCTTACAGTTCGGGCAAACCCACCACAGATCTGTGTTTTGACATAGCCAGTCCATGGTTCCCTGGCGGCAATGAATCTTTGATGACAGCAAGTGTATTGACTGGCATGTATGTCCAGATATCTAGATCAGTAATTAGTCCTGATTTGTATGATATGTACATAGCTTTCCTCACTTACATGTGTATTAAAAATTGCGAGAACAGTAGTTTGGTTCACTAACATATGGCACACACTTACATATACAGTCCGTGCCATCCTCCTACAAAAATGCTTTTAAAAATAAAATATACTTGTAAGTATATATTTTTTGTTTGGCTTAAGAAAAAGAAAAAAAGTGTTTTAGAAATAATTACAAATAAATTGTGTCCAGAATCAACAATCGGTTCAGAAATAAATAACTTGTACTAAATTCCATAGCATGACAAAAAGGTGTTCCCTGTGGGATGGCCTATACAGGCCTTTCCCCAGGATTTGTTTGAGGCGCTTACATGTTTAGCATCATTATAACACAAATCAAGCCAAAAGAAGTGGGTAGTGGGTTGAATCCATCAAATCAAATCGTGTTGGGGTTGTTTTTATGCAGGGTTTATTTTTGAGGGGGGGGGGTAAAACTTTTTTTCATAATTTGCGCCATTTTGTTGCTGTTGATTTCAGTGTCGTGTTAAATGCCTGTTGTAATGTCTGCTTGTAAAACACCTAAGCGAAGAATGCTGACGTCACAGTATTTCAATTTAAAAAACCCACCAAAACCCACCCGGTCTTTTCAAAATCCAGCTAATTTATTAAATGTCACCTCACAGTTTAACAAATATATATCTAGCATTATCCAACAAATATGATTATTGTAAACTAATTCAGTGTACGTTTAACTGCAATTTGTATACATTTGTATAAATACTGCATGTTCATTTTCCGCGATCGCGATCTCAGTGCGTGCTCTCTACCATAGGCACAAAATTAACAAAGACAAAGGAAATAAATGAAACTACCGTTAGGTATTCATTGATGCAAACGGCTGTTGTTTTTCTACACATTTACATCAAGATTTACTCCTGTGTACTTGTATTGTTCATGTTCTCAATGATGTCTCTTGGCACATGAGAGCTTTTCTCAGTTCAGCCAACGAATGTTCATCCTAACGTTCGCGAACTATTTGATTGGTGTCCTTCGTGTCCATTTGGTTTAACGTGAAGCGCACAAACCACCCAAACAAAAATTGCAAGCTTATTAAATAGCTGGTAACAACCTTGCGGCAAGGTAGTAGCAAGGTAGTAACTACCGCGTTTCGAGCTAGTATTTGGAACCTTTTTACAACCTTGCCGCAAGCTTGCGACGAGCTTCTTGCAACCTTGCTGCAAACTTGCAACCTTGCTACAAGCTTGTGACGAGCTTCTTGCAACGCGCTTCTTGCAACCTTGCCGCAAGCTTGCGACGAGCTTCTTGCAACCTTGCGACGCACTTCTTGCAAGCTTCCCGCAAGCTTGCGACAAGCTTCTCGCAAGCTTATTCAGTTTTATGCTAGTATTTGGAACCTTTTTACAACCTTGCTGCAAGCTTGCAACGAGCTTCTTGTCGCAAGCTTATTCAGTTTTAAGCTAGTATTTGGAACCTTTTTACAACCTTGCTGCAAGCTTGCGACGAGCTTCCCGCAAGCTTATTCAGTTTTAAGCTAGTATTTGGAACCTTCTTGCAACGAGCTTCTTGCCGCAAGCTTGCAACGAGCTTCCTGCAAGCTTGTTCAGTTTAAGCTAGTATTTGGAATCTTTTTACAATCTTTCTGCAGCTACATTTTTCTGAAGAACAAATCCTCGTGCTACTAATACCTTTCTCGTGCACTTACCAGTACAAAATAAACATCTTTTTGATCGAGACTAATACTTGGAGTGAGTTCGTTTGTAATTCCAGCTAGTACACAGTAATGATAGACTGGTAGATGAACAATTGTTTGTTATGCATTGTTGTACAGGATGACATAGTTCAGTCGGGGAAAACTACTGGTACGTTAATAATTGAAGGGATAGTAAATTTTTAGACGGAATAGTGTTTTTTGAAATTCACTATTCCTTTGGGATAGTGCTAAAATAAGAAATCAACCCCTGACATCAGTGTTGTTTTTAATTAAAATTATAATCATATCGCTTTTCTTTTTTCTCAAATGACTTAAAATATATCCCCCTACCTTTAAAATAAATAAACATTTACTCACTGGTCATACCAGAGACTGAACCTAAAGTCCAAACTACGTTGTTAACAACTATGATATATTTCTCTGCTAACTTTAATGAATGCTGTTGACTCACCCCATGTTTGGTCAACTCGCCCCAGTGTTTGGTCAACTCACCCCATGTTTGGTCAACTCGCCCCAGTGTTTGGTCAACTCGCCCGGGACCCCAGTGTTTGGTCAACTAGCTCCAATGTTTGGACAACTCTTTTTATCAAATTAGCTATCACAGTCAACCAGTCTTCGCCATGAGTAAAATCAAGGCGAGCTGTAGATTACTCT